>PVJA010026520.1:0-29568 GCA_004027025.1 Myocastor coypus
TGATTTCTTTATGATAGCCATTCTTTCTGGGGTGAGATGGTATCTAAGTGTTGTTTTCATTTGCATTTCACGAATGGCTAGCGGTGTGGAGCATTTCTTCATGTACTTGTATGCTTGCTGCATTTCTTTCTCTGAGAAGTGTGTGTTCATCTCATATGCCCATTTCTGGATTGGGTCTTTGAATTTTGGAACCCTAATGGTTTTTAGTTCTTTGTAGATTCTATATAGAACACCTTTGTCTAGATACTTGTTAGTTAAAATCTTTTCAAAATTTGTGGGTCATCTTTTCACTCTGTTATTGATTTCCTTTGACATGCAGAAACTTCTTAGCCAGCGGAGGTCCCATTTGTTGATGCTTTCAAGTGTTAAACGTGCAAATTGATTTCTGTCCATGAACTTTTTACCTACTCCGATGTCTTCAAGATTTCCTCCCACTTTCTCTTCTAGGAGATTTAATGTTTCACTTTTAATGTTTAGATCTTTAATCCATTTCGATTTTATTTTCATGCATGGGGATAGACTAGGGTCAAATTTTAGTTTTCGGCATGTAAAAAGCCAGTTTTTCCAGCACCGTTTGTTAAAGAGGCTATCTTTTTTGCAGTAAACATGTTTGGCCCGTTTGTCAAAAATAAGGTGGCTGAGTGTGTTTGTATTTGCTTCTGCACCTTCTAATCTATTCCAATGATCCTCAGGTGTATTCTTTTGCCAATACCATGCTGATTTTATTACTGTAGCTTTGTAGTATAACTTTAGGTTAGGAATTGTAATGCCTCCTGCTGTACCTTTATTGCTGAGAATTGTCTTTGCAATTCTGGATCTCTTTTGGTTCCAAATAAATTTTAGGAATGACTTCTCCAGAACTGTGAGGTATGTCAATGATATTTGGATAGGAATTGCATTAAATCTGTACAACAATTTAAGGAGTATTGCCTTCTTCACAATGTTGGTTCTTCCTGTCCAGGAGCAGGGAATATCTTTCCATTTTCTGAAAATTAATAGTTTCTTTTCATGGCAAAATTGTATCCAACTAGCAGAACTTGAAGGTCACTTAACACATTGAAATCACTCTGTGTGATACTATAATGGCAGCAAAAATCACATGATTAGTGATTAAAATATATCTCAAAATCTTAATTAAAGTCATTATAATAAAATCACGTTGTCATTAACATATAAATAATCCCCCTTGCCTCAAACACACTTATCCTATTGTTCTTTCCACTTTGTGAAGCAGTTCTAGATATTCCCTTTCATGAGCGTCTTTATGAGGAGTGATTAAAATAAAACCATAGGAAATGCTGTGGCTGAGCTCCCATGGAAATCTTACAGTGCGCTTTCATTTACCTTTTTGACTTGGACCATGTGATTTTTGACTTTTCTTTAAAGTAAAAAGTGAAATTTAGAAATCTAACCTTATAGAAAATTGTAGCAGGACAATTTGATGGCATTTTTTCTTGTGTCTTATTCTCCTTTGTTACTTTTTTTAAAAAAATAAACATTTATTGTAATTGTTTCCTTCACATTCTATAAACATTTACTATAATATCAATGATTGATGGAAAATACTGGTTCCGCCTTATGCTGAAGCTGTTTGTTATTTAGAAAGACAGTGATGCTAAGCTCAAGTGCCTATGTCATAGGGTAATAATATCATTAAGCTTCTCTTCTGGAAGGTTAACAACTTAAGTTTGTAGACCAAAAATTAGAGCAAAAGGAGGGCTACAAAGATAGCCAACACCCTAGTCCTTCAAGGTCAGTGAGGACTCAGGACATAAAAGATCCTGTATTGTAACATGCTATATATAACTCAAAGATGTCCCAAATTTTCTGCTCAAGGAGATTACGGGACTACATAGGTAAATGATCAGTGTTGCATAGTGTGCCTAAGAGAGTAACCTAGACAGAAAACTTTCCCTCAGACTTTCACAGGGAGCAAATTTGTCAAGCAATGGCTGTGATTCATCCTGATGGCTGACACTGATGAAAGATCTACAAAACACCGTACATGGTTTCAGAGTAAATTCTGAAGGGATTTGACTGACCTTTTTAGACGCAAAAGTTACATTTTCTGTTATGTAGGTATCACTTCTACTTGGTCTTAAACATCTAGCAGAAAAGTCTAACCACAAGGTATATAAATTAAAGCCATATTAATATGCTGAGCTGTAAAGGCTCAAGTAAACAGCTTCTGGCATTGCCAGTTCTGCCCATAACCCATTACTATTGTGGACTATTGGACTATACATACAGCTACTTTCTCTTAGTTCAATGAGAAGAAAGATTTGTACTAATAGTGTTTAGACAAGATACCATGTCTGCATCTTATACTTTGAACAACTACTATGAAAACAACAATATATAATGTATTAATTATTGTAACTATCCTAGTAGCCTGTTTTGAAACTGTCTCATTATTTCTTTGTCATTAAAATTAATAAAATTTAAAAATAAAGTTAAAAAATGCACGAGAATGATGAATATTTTGAATCAGTTCAGGATATCTTAGCAGCCACAGGAGCAATACTAAAAAAGTCATGAAAGTAAGCACAGATGCAACACATTTTCAAAATTTAAGCTTTCATCATATTTTTAATGATGCCATGTATATTTGTTGAAATCCAGAATTATAGCATAATATCAAAGGTAAAACTTTGCAAATTGTGGATTATGGGTGAAAAAGAAGAATTAGTGTAGATTCAGCATTTATAACATGTATTATTTTGAATGAAGATATTAATAACTGGTGAGGTTGTGTGTGTGTAGGCATATGAGAAATCTCTGTGGATTCTGCTTAATGTTGCTATCAACCTAAAACTGTTCTCTGGCATTCTTCAATGACTCCCTGGAAATAATAAAGATGACCACATTCAGGACACAGGAAGAGCACTTTACTTCAGTCATAGGATGGTGTTAATCTCATTAACATCATCTTGCATGTATATCTTGGTGGAAAATCCATAGAAATCCTCACATTCATGTGGAATCCTTGAATAACTTCCAAATAGAATTTTTTTTCTATGCATCTATATTTTAGTTTTACCATCTTGGAATACCAGAGGTAACATTAGAAAAAATTTGTTGAGATTAAAATTATCTCGGGTTTTGTAAACCTAAATTTACACAGAAGGATATAAACTACTTAATGAAAATGGAACTTTTCAATACAAGTACAAGATTAGTTTATGTACTTTCAGTCCTGAAAACAGACTGTTCTTGTACTTGGGCAGAAATTTTCATTTTCATTGAACATTTCATACCATTATTATCCCTGCTACTCATAATGAAGAAACTAAAGTATGGACAGATTAATTAATTTAACATAGATGGTCAATACTAGAAACAGAATTTGTACTTAGATAGTCTAGGGATGCAGTGCGTACAAAAAGCTAGGGTATTATCCAGGATAGGTAATATCTTAGACCAATGGAACAACCTAAGCAAATTTTATAGGATCAAAGTCATGTTGTCAGGAATTGGGAAGATAGCTCCGTGGCACAAGTGCGAGGTCATGAGTTTGAACCCCGGTCCTGCAAAACAAAACAAAACAAAGGTCATGTTGTCTACCGTTTCTGACCATGATGGTATAAAAGTAGAAATCAAAAGTAGGAAATTTTATATCTTTCCAAATACATAGAAATTCAGTAACATACTGCAGAAAATCAATGAGTCAATGAAGAAATGAAACAAAACTTAAATATTTCTTGAAACAAATAAAAATGGAAATACAACATATCAAAACCTATGGGAGTGTCTGTAGACACACAACAGAGTTTGCTCTAATTTCTTTGGAACTGAGGACTTCTCAAGTGCTAGATAAAATATATCCTTGTATATGAAATTATTTATTTAAAAATGTTGTGTACCCGATATTGACTATGAAAAACAACAGCAAAAATCTTTGACTGCTATCAAAGTAAATAAATAAATAAATAAATAAATAAATAAATAAATAAATAAATTGTCCCTAAATGAGTTCATCTTCTTAGAGGCAGGATAGCATACTACAGTCGAAAATACAGACAGCTTCCATCTCCACCATTTATCAGCTGTATAACTTTTGGTGACTTACTGAACCTCTCTGTACTTCTACTTTGTTTCTACAATGAAATTAGAAAATTTACATTTCTTGAAAACAAGCATCAATATTCAATTATTTCCCCAATCTTGAATAACTATATCTGTTAATCTGAGAAACATATTCGATGATAAATATAGATAGATAATATAACAATCATTGTTAATTAGCTATTCCTGTTCAGAAAGTATATAACATATGTATTATTGTCTATTACCCTGTTTCTGTCTTTTTTCTATGTTTTTGTTACTGTTTTTACTCTTCTTTTTTTAAATCTATTTCATTGCTTTTAATAAGAAATTACAATGTGACAGTTTCAAAACACGTTAATAGTACATTCCCAATAATTGATACAATGTATATTGTTGTCCTTATTGTAGTTATACAGAGCACAGGGTGTAGACATGTGAAATTTTCTAATGGTTATTAGTACAACAGATTTCTTCTTTTTGATCTGAGAGAAGGTAGTTGTATATATGTTCAAATGTTCCATAATTGCAGTGGGTTACTGGCAAAACCAGCAATGTTGGCAGCTGTTGATTAGAGCCTTTTACAGATCAGCATACTAAGCTACCTTTACATTTTATGCATCATGTTTAAAGTTTTCTACTGGGTGGTTAAGGACAAGTTAAAGCAAGACCTGTATAACAAAGCATATAGTTTTTATATCTTCCAAGATCAGTCAAATCCCCTCAGGATTTACTTTGAAACCATAGACAGTGCTTTGTAGAACTGTTGTCAATGTCAGCTGTCTGGATGAGTCACAGCCATTGCTTGACCAGTTTGCTGTCTGTGAAAGCCCGAGAGAATATTTTCTCTCTATGTGACTATCCTTAGGCACACCATATACCTTCAGTCCCTTTCTTCTGCAGTCCCTCAATCTCCTTGAACAGGAAATTTGGGAAGCCATTGACGTATAGGATGTTACAGCACAGGTTCTGTTCTATCCTGAGTCCTCATTGACCCTGAAGGGCTAGGGCCAAAATACTGGCTATCCCTGTAGCTCTTTTTCTCTCCAACTTTTGGTCTGCAAACCTATATTCTTAGCCCTCCAGAAGAAAAGCTTAGTGATACCACTACTCTAAAAAACAGGTGCTTAAGCTTAACATCATTGACTTTCCGAACATCAAACATTTTAGACTTAAATTGCAAATGGTATTTCCCATCAATCATTGATATTCTAATAAATCCCTATACAATGTGATAAAAGCAGTTACACATTTTTACACAGCTATTTAGAAATATAAGCATGTATCAAATTTTAGCTTGTCCATCCTTTGGCATTTCTCCTATTATCTTGTTCTCATTTAATACCCTTTTTTATTTGCTTGTAAACCAACCATTTACTTTAGAGAGAGTATAACAGTAACTGAAATTAAACTGTATGCAGTACACATGTAAAAGGCCAGAATGAGAGGCATTCCAAGCATAGTTTTAGTGGTACATATTGGTATCATCAGTGTCAAAAATTTTTTGAGGTTTTATAGGACCATTGTCTAATTCATCGTGTGTATATAACTGCACGGCTTCGCCACACCAAACTTTTTAACTTTTCTGTTTGCCGTCTCTTCATTGTTTAATTCTTAAGTTCTTGATTTCCATTCCACTGAGTTATGCCTCTCCATTTTTATTTCTTCTTTTTAGTTCTTACACTGGGGAGACTATATGATATTTCCACATGTAGGTCTGGTTTATTTCACTTATAAGTTCAACGTACATCTGTTTATATATGAAGTCTTCTAGTTTATCATTCTTTATAGCTGAGTAATACTCCATTGTGTAAGAATGCCACATATTTTTCAACCATTCTTCATACGATGGGCATTTTTGTTGTTTCCAAGATTTGGCTATTACACATTAGGCTGCTATAAACATAGGTGCACAGATAACCCTATGGTATGATGTTTTCAGTTCTTCTGGGAAAAATCCCAGTAGGGGATAGCTGGATTGAATGGGATTTCCAGCTCTAGTTTTTTAAGGAGCCTCCACACTGCTTTCCATACTGGTTGCCCCAGTCTGCATTCCCACTAGCAATAGAGAAGGGTTCCTTTTTCCCCACAGCCACTGCAGCATTATAATAACCATTCTTTCTGGGGTGAGATGGTATCTAAGGGTTGATTTAATTTGCATTTCACGAATGGCTAGCGATGTGGAGCATTTCTTAATGTATTTGTAGGCTTCTTGAATTTCTTTCTCTGAGAAGTGTGTGTTCATATCAGATGCCCACTTCTGGATTGGGTCATTGAATTTTGGGACCCTAATGGTTTTTAATTATTTATAAATTCTACATAGAAGACCTTTGTCTAAATACTTATTAGTTACAATCTGGCTCAAATTTGTGGGTTATCTTTTCACTCTGTTGGTAATTTCTTTTGAGGTGAAAAACTTCTTAGCGGCAGGAGGTCCCAGCTGTTAATTCTTTCAAGTGTTGGGGCCCCGCGGGATGGCTCAGTGGTCTAAAGCGCCTGCTTGGGAAAGCTTGGGCGGCTGCAGGGATCCCCGGCACCACATGCTGCGCCAGCCCTGCCCTCGCGACGGGCTGAGCTGGCCATAAAAATGAGTGAATAAACAAACAAAGGTTCTGAAACAAGAAAAAAACAAATGAATAAAATAAAAAATTCTTTAAAAAAATTATTTCAAGTGTCAAACGTACATTTTGATTTTTGTCCATGAACTCTTTGCCTACCCTGATTTTCTAAAGATTTTCTGCGACTTTCTCTTCCAGGAGATTTAATGTTTCTCTCCTAATATTTAGATCTTTAATCCATTTTGACTGTAGAGGGGTGCATGGTGATAGACTTGGATCAAGTTTTACTTTTTGGCATGTAGAGAGCCAGTTTTTCCAACACCATTTGTTAAAGAGGCTATCTTTCTATGAGTAAACACGTGTGGCCCCTTTGTCAAAAATAAGGTGGATGAGTGTGTTTGTATTTCCTTCTGAATCTTCTAATCTATTCCACTGATCTTCAAGTCTGTTTTTTTGTCAATAGTATGATGATTTTATCACTTTAGATTTGCAGTATAATTTTAGGTCAGGAATTATAATACCTCCTGCCTTACCTTTGTTGTCCAGAATTGTCTTTTCAATTCTGGGTCTTTTTTGCTTCCAAATAAATTTTAGGAATTACTTCTCCAGGTCTATGTGGTAGGTTGATGGTATTTTGATAGGTATTGCATTAAATCTGTACAGCAATTTAGGGAGTATGGCCATCTTCACAATGTTTGTTCTTCCTATCCAGCAGGGAATATCATTCCATTTTCAGAAATCACCTGGGATCTCTTTTTTCATAGTACTGTAGTTTTCATTGAAAAGCTCTTTTACTTCTTTAGTTAGGTTATTTCCTAAGTATTTCATTTTCTTTGGTGCTATCGTAAAAGGTATTGTTTCTCTAATTTCTCTCTCAGTGTGTTTGTTACCTGTATAGAAGAATGACATTGACTTTTGTGTGTGGACTTTTTAGCCTGCTATGCTACTGAATTTGCGTATTAATTCTAGTAGCTTCTTGGTGGTTTTTTGGGTCTTCCAAGTAGATTATCATGTCATCTGCAAATAATGATAGATTTCTTCTTTATCTACATATGCAGTTTGAGGAAGAAAAAAACTAAGCAATCCACTTTTGTGTGAGAAAAGGCATGACACAGCATGCCCAGGTTTCCAAATAAATTCTCATGTCATCTGCAAATAATGATAGTTTAAAATCTTCTTTACCTATTTTTATTACTTTTTTCTCTCTCTTGTCTAATGGCTGTAGCTAATGATTCCAGAACTATATTGAATAGGAGTAGTGATAGAGGAGATACTTGTCTTGTACCAGATTTGAGAGTAAAAGACTTCAGTTTTTTTCCCCCCATTTAGGATTATGTTTGCTGTTGGATTGTCATAGATGGCTTTTATCAGCTTGAGGTAGAGGTTCTCTATTTGACATTCCTGCAGGACTTTCAACATGAATGACTGTTGGACTTTGTTAAAAGCCTTTTCTGAATCAATAGAGACAATCATATGGTTTTTGGCATTAGCTCTGTTGATATAGTGTATTACATTTATAGATTTGTGTACATTGAACCATCCTTGCATCCCTGGGATGAATACTACCTCTTCATGGTGTATAATCTTCTTGGAAATTTGTTCTATTCCTCTGGTAAAAAGTTTTTTGAGAATTTTTGCATCTACGTTCATGAGAGAAATTGGCTTGCAGTTCTCTTTTTCACTTACATCTCTCTCTGGTTTTGATACCAGTATAATACTTGCCTCTATGAGTGATTTTGGGAAGATTGCTTCCTTTTTAATTTCATTGAAGAGTTTAAGGAGTATTGGGCTTATGTCTCCTATAAATTTCTTGTAGAATTCATCACTGAATCCATCAGGTCCCGGGTTTGTCTTTGTGGGTAAGCTTTTTATTACATTTTGTATTTAATTGGCTGTTATTGGGTTCTTGAGAGTTCTATATCTTTTTGATTCAGTTTTGGTATGTATGATTTTCTAGAAATCTATCCATTTATTCTCTTTCTTTAATTCTGTGAGAGGAGAGATTCTTAAAGTAGCTATTTATGATGCTCTGAATCTCTGCTGGGTCTTCAGCAATTTTACCCTTTCATTCTTTATTGCTTGAATTTGAGATTTTTTTCTCTCTTTTTGATGAGGTTAACTAGGTGCTTATCAATTTTATTTAATCTTTCAAAGAACCAGCTTTTTGATTCATTAATTCTTTGTGTGATTTTCTGTGTCTCAATTGAATTAATTTCTTCTCTGATCTTTATAATTTCCTCTCATCTTCCGGATTTGGATTTGGTTTGCTCCTCCATTTCTAGTTATTTTAGGTGCTGCATGAGAGTATTTATTTGTTCCTGTGCTGTCTTCTTAATGTGTGCACACAGAGCTACAAATTTCCCTCTGAGAATTGTTTTCACTGAATCCCATAAATACTGGTAAGTTTTATTTGAATTTTCATTAAATTGTAGATATTGTTTAATTTCTCATTTAATTTCATCTGTAACCCACTGGTTGCTGAGAAGGGTGGTGTTTAATTGCTCTGTATTTCTGGGGTTCTTGTGGGGGTTTTTTGTCATTTAATTCCAATTTTTTTTGCACTGTAGTCAGATAGTGTGAATTGGATAATTTCTGGTTTCCTGCATATATTAGCCATGACCTATGGACTAATATGTGGTGTATTTTAGAAAATGTCCTGTGTGCAGCTGAAAAAAATATGTAATCTGAATTGGTTGGCTGGAACAGTCTGTGTATGTCCACTAAGTCCAGTTGTTCCAGGTTCCAGTTCAGCTCTGCTACTTCTTTGCTAATTTTTTGTCTGCTTGACCTATCTTTTGGGGACAAAGGGGTGTTAAGGTCTCCTGCTAAGATTGTGGTATTGGCTAGGAGATTTTTCATATGCACTAAGGTTTGTCTTATATAACTCAGTGCTCCTGTGTTGGGTGCATACATATTTATGAGTATTACCTCTTAGTCTTGAATTTTTCCCCTAACCAGTATGTAGTGGCCTTCTTTATTTCATTTTGTCTATCTTGGTTTGAAGTTTCGAGTGTCTGCAAACAAGATTGCGACCCCTGTTTTATTTATTTATTTATTTATTTATTTAGGTGCTAGGGCATGTAGTATTGTTTTCCATTGTTTAACTTTTAGCCTATGAGGTTCTCTATCAGTTAAGTGTGTTTCTTGTATACAGCATATTGTTGGATTTTGCTTCTTTATCCACTCTGACAGTCTATTTCTTTTAATTGGTGAATTGAGTCCATTTACATTGATGGTTATAATTAAAATGTGTTGACTTATGATTGACATGTCTTTTACTTACTGTTTATCATTTTTCTGCTGTGTTTAATTGGTTACCCTATTTTGTAGGTTCTTTATATTCTCATTTATGGAGTTTGGATCACTTTGGTCCCTCTCTGAAATTTTTTTAAGTAAGTTTTGTAAGGTTGGCTTTGAAGTCATGAAATTCTTTATTTGTTCCTTTTTGTGGAAGTATTTCACTTCTCCCTCATACTTGAAAGAAAGTGCTGCTGGCTATAGCAGTGTGGGTTGAAATTTGTTTTCATGGAGGATTTGAAGCACTCTGCTCCATACCCTTCTTGACTTCATGGTTTTTGAAGAGAAATCTGCCCTTATTCTGATGAGCTTTCCTTTAAAGGTGATCTGTTTCTTTTATCTAGCAGGTTTTAGTATGTTATTCTTCTGCTGGATTTCTGGGATCTTTAATGTTATGGGTCTGGGTTTGCTTTTAGTAGAGTTGATATTATTTGGAATTCTCTATGTTTCAGTTACTGAATGTCCGATTGGTTTCTCAAATTTGGGAAGTTTTCTGCTATTACTTCTGCCCATAATCTTTTTATATCATTTGTGTCGACTCCTTCCTTGTGGATTCCTGTTAATCTCAAGTTGTTCATTTTTCCATCATCTTGCAGTTGTTGAATTATTTTCTCCTGCATCCTACTTGTTTTTAAGAGATGCTTTCTTACCTTTTCTCTACTTGAAATGGTGTCTTCAAGATCTGAGACTCTGTCTTCACTTTTGTTCATACAGTTTTGCCAGCTTGTGATTGAGATTTTATTTTCTCGTATTTCTCTTTGAAACTGTTTCATGCGATCTATTTCTTTCCTATATTGTTCATTCAGTGAATCCATCATTTTTCTATTCTCCTCTATTTTTTTTATCAGTGTCTTCCTTAGTAGTACTGAAGTCTCTCAACATTGTTATCCTTTTTCTCTCTAGTTCAGAGAATATATCTTCTCTGTTCTCTCTACCTTTCTGTAGTTGTTCTCCTACTTTAGATGCTATTAATTTAGAGAGGTCTTGTTTAACTTCAGACATTATTTCTGCTCTGGTTTCCTCTATACATTTCTACAGTTCTTTTTCCTCTTCAGAGTCTATTAATTCATGCATTTCTTTCTTTTTTTTTTTTTTTTTTACTTTAGATGTTATCTCTGATCTGAGTTGCTCCATGCATTTCTGAACTTGTTTGTCTACCTCAGATGCTACCAGTTCAGAGATCTTGTCTGCATGCTACCCGTTTTCTTCATGGTAGTGTCTCTTGTATTACTTCTGGATGGACCCAGCTCCTGAGATTGGATCTTGCTCCTTGTCTTTACCATTTTTTATGGCAGTGGTCTCTGCGCTTTGGTAAAGTTTTTCCATTAGCACCTATGGAAATTGGGGTCTGGATCCACCAAGCTTGTTCCCCTCCAGATGTGCTTGGCTGTGAAATGGAGCTCATGCACCTGGCTACCAGGAGGCCCCGTGGGTCGGGACGATGGTAGGCCATGTGGGGATGGTGGGTGGTTGTGTGGGGACTGTGGTTGTAGCCGGGGTTCAGGCAGTTGTGAAGTTGGTGACTAGAGTTCAGGGATGGGGGGTCTGGTCTGGGCTCGATTGTGGGCCAGCCGCCGCATCATAATTCAGATGGCATGCAGGTCCAGGATCCATTTTTACTCTTAAAAATAAAATTAAAGTAAAATTTTCCAAACAAAACAAAACAAAAAATCTATAGGAGATACAGAAACAAACTTTTTTAAGAGAAAAGCTTATATCAATAAATGTCCATGTGAGAAAAGATGATCTCAAGTAAATAATCCAGTATTGTTTATCATGGTCAAGTAAACAAGAAGAATCTAAACCCAAAACTAAGAAAGGGAAAGAAACAATATCAGAACAGAAATGAATAAGATAGTGATTTTAATAGACATAATATATAAACAAAATAATCTGTTTTTTGAAAGGATATGCAGAATCAATGAAATTAGCTAGACTAAAAAGGAAATAAACTCACAACTTCCAACATTAAAAATGAGACATTACACCAAAACAGCACAGAAATACAAAAGATCATACAGAGATAATATGATCAAACATATTCCCACAAATTAGGAAATTTAGATAAATTGGATAAATTCCTGGCTGCTCACGACCTATTAAAACTGAATTGCAGGCCAGGCGTGGTGGCTCACGCCTGTAATCCCAGCACTCGGGAGGCTGAGGCAGGAGGATCGTTGTGAGTTCGAGACCAGCCTGGGCTACAAAAGTGAGCTCAAAGCCAGCCTGAACTGCAAAGTGAGACCCTGTCTCAAAAATAAAAATAAAAAAAAATAAAACTGAATTGCAAAGACAAAGAAAACCTACAAAGATCATTTAAATCAGTAATAAAAGTGTTCTATCACACGAAACCCCAGAGTATGATTACTTTCCTGTGGATTTCTATGAAATATATGAAGAAAAACCAATAAGAATCCTTCCTAAGCTATTTTTTTTTAATTTCAAGGGAAAAGAATCTTTCCAAACACATTCTATGAAGTTGGATTACTCTGATAACAAGAGCAGATAAGAATACAACAAAGTGGAAACTATAAATCAATAAATAACTCTGATAAACATACATACAAAATTTGTCAAGGTAATATGAGCAAACTGAATTCAGGGGACAAAATAATGAGTGACTCATGTACCAGTACTAAAGGGAATTAATTTAAGAAATTCAAGGATGATTCAACATATGCAAATCAATAAATACAGTATCATCTCATTAGCAGAAAGAAGGGAAAAAATTACTATTTCAATCAATGCAAGAGCCAGATAGATAGCTCAGTAGAGTAAGCACTTACCTAATAAGTGCAAGGGCCTGAGTTCAATTCCTGGTTCTGCAATAATAATAATAATTAATAATAATAATAAAATAAATAAGTGAAGGTATTTGAGAAAGTTCAATATCCCTTCATGATAAAACCTGTTAACAAATAAGATACAAAAGGAATGTGTGGCAAAGCAATAAAGGACAAACAAACACCTAGCGGCAGAGTAGGCAAAATTGGAAGGATTTTTTTCTTCTAAGTTCTGTAACAAAATAAAGATGTCCACTTTGCCACCTACTACTCATAAAGCACTGAAACTCTTAGAAAGAAAAATTAAGTAACAAAAGGAAGTAATAGACAGTCTAATAGGCAAGAAAAAATTTATAGTGTCATTCTTTGCAAGTAATTCGCTAATATGCACAAAGCCCTAAAGAATCCACCACAAACCTATTAGATGCATAAAGCAGTTCTGAAAGTTGCAGAACACAAAATCAATATACATAATCAATAGCATTTACATATACTGTGAACTGTCTGAAAAAGAAATGAAAAAAGCAATACCATTTACTGTATTCACGGTCCACCAAAAATGTATATGATTTTCAGCAGTTCACTCTACCACTAAAGTCTAGAAATTCAAAGGCTACAATTTTCAACACCTCTTGTAATCATAGAGGTCAAAGGTAATTTTCATTAATCTCACATGTCTCATATTTTATATTAAAATATACAAGTTATGTTAAAATATACATATAAGCTTTTCCTTTTGTGATGTACACATTTTTGGGAAACCATATATATGTTTATATATAATCTCTGTAGGTTCTATGTAAACTTTATCTAAAAACCAATGACATAATTACTGATAAATAAAAATAAGTTTTGTAATTCATTTAAAGCTACAAATTACCCCAAATGATTAAAACAATTTTGATCAAAAAGAGCACACTTCAAGTTATCAAAATACTTGACTTCAAATTACAGTATGCAAAGTTATGATGTCTCTATTTTTTTGTGGTACTAGGGATGAACCCAGGATTTTGTACACACAAAGCAAGAGCTCTACAACTGAGTTACATTTCCAGCCCAAAGTTACAGTAACTAAAATAGCATGTTACTAATATAAAACAACAAAATATTGATCAGCAGAACAGACAGAATGTCCAGAAATAATTCTAGTATTCATGCAAAACTGAAATTTCAAAACAGTGATATCAGGAACACACACTGGAAAAAGAACATTCTTAAAAAATAATGTTGTAAAAGCTGTATATCTACATGCTGAAGAATGAATTTAGACTTTAAAACTCACCAGGTACAAAAGTCAACTCAAAATGATTGACGACTTAAGTGTAAGACCCAAACTACGGAAGTACTAGGAAAAGGGAAAAGGTAAATTCTTCATGATATTGCACTAGACAAGGATTTCCTCAGAAGCACAAGGCGCAAAAGCAGAAATAAGCAAATAAATGATATCAAACTAAAAAATAAAATTGTGCAGCAAGGTAAACAACAGAGTAAGGAGACAATTATATGGAATAAAATAAAATATCTGTAAATTACACGTGCGACAATGAGGTAATATCCAAAAGAAAAGCAAAACTCAAAAGTCTACAGACAAAAAAAACAAGTACCAAAGTGAGCAGGAAAAAGCCAGTCACACAGCTTAGCAGACTAAGTGTTTACCTAGGCAGAGTACAGTGGTCAGGGTTTGATCCACAGCCCCATCTCCAGGGCGCCCTCAGACAGTGATTGAGAATGGGTTTGGTGATACTCGCCTGTACTTCCGGTGCTGAGAAAGTAGAAAAAAGGAGGATCACTGTGAATCTGAGGTGCATAGTGAGACCCTGTACCAAATACATTAAAAAAGGGCAGAAAACCAAAACTGAATAGTTTTTTGCAAAAGAAGACATTTATATTCCCAAAAGATATATACAAATATTCAACACTATTAATCATGAGGGTCATGTAAATCAAAGCCAAGAGAAGTTATCATCTTATCCTCATTAGAATGTCTACTATCAAGCGTGTGGAGAAAACGACACCCTTACAAACTGTTGGTCAAAATGTAAAATATTGTATTATGTATACAACTACTTTCTCGTAGTTCAATGAGAAGAAAATTTTTGTACCAATAATGATTAGAAAAATTATCACATCTATACCCTTTGCTCTGTATAACTACTAAGAGAACAATATGCATTGTATTAAATACTGGAAACGTACTACTAACATGTTTTAAAACTGTCACATTGTTATCTCTTATTAAATGCAATAAAATAGAAAAAATGTAAAATATTATTCTTCTCAAAACTTAAGACCAGAACATGTATATGAGCCAGCAATTCTATTATCAAACATATATCCAAAGAAAGTGAGATAATCACCTCATAAAGATATATGTACTCCTGTGTTCTTTGAAGAACTGTTCAGAAAAGTCAAGAGATAGAATCAACATGAAAAATCCATCATTTAATGAATAAAGGTGCATGTGCATTAACTTATGGAAAATTTAGCAAGCTCTCACTTCTATGTGTATATAAAACTCTCTTCAAAAGTTGATTACTTAGAAATAGAGAGTCCAGTGATATCCATCAGGACCTGGGTTGGTTTAGGGCAGTAAAGGGCGAGGTATAGTTAGTAAAAGTATATATACCTGATTTAGGTAGGTGAAATAAATTTTAAGCAATCTGTTGTCAAGCAGAGTGATTATAGCTAATGACAATACAATGTATTATTCAAAAATACAAAAACAGGGTTGGCAAGATAGCTCAGCAGTCTAAAGTGCCTGCTCAGGCAAGCTTAGGCAACCACAGGGACTGCAGATTGTTCCCCATAACATAAAATAAGAAAATAAATAAAGTTTAAAAAAAACATAAAAATGGCATATCTTCTCTCACCACAACAGTGATGTCGCCTAATGCACTTGTTAATTAACTATACATGACCATTTTTAATACACATATACTTTGAAATATTATGGCATACATAACAAAAATATACAATGCCCTCTGCTAATCAAAAATGAATGAATGAATGTAAAATAAGACATAGGAATAGCTATATCACAAAATGAGTAGGATAATAAATCACATATGAAGAACCCAGGCATTTTGTTAACATTTCTTCATTTGTTTTGGCCATCCTCCTAGTTTTGATCATTGTTTTTTAAGTGACGTCCTTGCATAGACCATACTAAAACTGTGTATTTACTCTGCATGACTATCAGTGCATCATCTGTGATAGGATTTTCTTGCTTTTACTTTTATTGAAACACAGTAACATCATTCAGATGCAAAGCATAAATGAGAGATAGAAAATGAAAATTATCTTTCATATAAAAATTAAAATTAATCCCTCAGCATAAAATTGTATCTAGAAATAGGTTATCGAAAACCTTTTATTATGCCTGATTGACTGTCTTAATATTAGTTTAATCTAGTATTTAAGATGCTGGAATAGGAAATCATACAGATTGAATTCAAGCTTATTTGTACTTCTTTCTATCTGCATCACCTTACACAATTCTTCTCTGAGTCTGTTTTTATTCTTTTCTGAAATGCAGATAATATTGCTATCATAAAATTGCTGTGAAAAATAAAGTTAAAACAGCAGAGTGCCTGGTGCTTAGCACATAAGCACTCTTTACTTTACTAAATAATTTATGAATCAAAAGCAAATTTGAAAATGGTGATATCACCAAAAACTGGCTAAGCAGGTAGCTGCAAGTCTATGTCTCTCAACAGTACCTTCAATGAATAAAACTGATCCAAATTACATTTATATGCATCTGTAGTCAAAGGTTTATCCCAACCCTGAAGTTCTGAATTACAAATGGACATTTTTAAAAAATTTGTTGGAAAGCTTTGAGCTGTTTCTACTTGCAGTTGTGACATCCTTTCCTTGGCTCAATGATATTTAAGATAATAGCCTGTGCTCCCAGTGTGAGATCCTGCTCACATTTTCAGAAAGAGATAGCAACTGTTATTCTCAAAGAATTGTGTGTTTTTCTGTTTTGAACAATAATTCCTCAATGCATGGCACAAAACACTTATCTTTATTTAACTAGACTCCAAACACCCCCAAGGAAGGAATAGAGTGTATGTTCCCTAAAAGTGCCAAAAGATAAATGAACAAAATACTGCTGTCTCTCCTGGATGAAATATTATACTGAAGAAAACAATATGCATAACAACAGAAAGAGAGGAAAGTCAACTACAGAACTTTTGTGAAGAATAAAGCATTGAAATTGTCTATATATATTACAAAATTTGGAAACAATGCTTTTTCAGGACAAAATTCTTGGTCAGAAAAGACTAGTGTTATAGTTTGTGTATAGGTGTTCCCCCAAAGCCTCATATAGTCATGGAGTATCTTCTGGAATTTGTAATTGATTATTCTGGAAATGGGTGCTGCCCCTCCCCTGGGACAGGTGATTTTCATTTCCATGTAAAAGAGGAGAAGTTAGCTGCTTGAGCTGCTGCTAGCTCTCCCTGTTCTCTTGCTCTTAGCTGCCAGCAAGAAAGGTTATTCTCTATCATGTGCCTCTCTTCCTTGGAGCTAGCTAAACATGGACTGAAACCTTGAGCTAAATAAACCTTTCCTTCCCTCATTTTGAGCATCAGGTATTGGTCCCAGCAATGAGAGAAGAGTAATTAAGACAACTACGGAACATAATAAAATTTCATTGTTAAGTTGAATATCAATAAGAAGTGAAAAAAAAAAAAAAAGAAGTGAAGCCAAAATCAGAGTTGTAAAGAACCAGAGTAAACATTGAAGAAATGTCTTGATAGAACCAATACTCAAAAGCCAAGAAAGATTTTTATTTTGTTATCTTTTTAGAACTCCAGACACTCGAGGAAAACTCTGCTAAAATATAAGCCAAGTCCAGCATGGTGGCACACATGTACAATCCCATCATTTGGGAGGCTGAGGCAGGAGGATTTTGAGTTAAAGTCGAACCTGCATTGCATAGTGAGTTTAATATCATCCTGTACTACATATTAAGGCTGTGTTTTGAAACAGAGGAAGAGAAGAGAAGACAAGACAAGAGTAAACAAAAACACAAGGTAAAGGAACAGAAATGTCATAGACTATATACAAATAAAAACTATTTTTGTAAAATAGTTTAGAAAGTCCCTAAGCAAAGAAGCATCTACAAACCAGAGAAAAAATTACAACAAACTCTGATGAGGTGAGGGATTCATATTTCTAAAGTAATCACATTACAAATATGATTTTTTCCAGTTTATACAAAAATTACAGAACATTGAAAGAAATAAGAAAGTATGGTCCAACCACAGAAGAAATTAATGAAAATGCTTCCAGAGTAAATAAACTTGCCAGCCCTACTTAAAAATAGTTTAAATCAACTATCTTAAATATTTGCAGAGCTAAATAAAATTAGGAAAATATTGTATAGAAAATGTCAATAAAGTGATCGAAGTTATAAAATGAAACAAAATTCAGAGCTGACATATATAATAACTAATTAAAAATTTACTAGGAGGTTTATCTCAGGACTTAGGTAACTTGTTTGCTTTACGCACTAAGACCTAGTCCCACCCACACACATTTGATAGATTTTTCTAGTTTCCATGGTTCCCAGAATATCCACCTTTATTGTTTTGTTTTGTCAGAGATGAGTATTCCATTGCAATTATAGAAGCTGTATTTACAGAACTCTTTGAAGGATATTTTCATAGTTAATGCTAGTCCAAAGATTGTAGGTACTTGAATCCATCAAATAAACAGCCTGTCTGGTTAAAGTCAGCTATTAATCACTAGGAAACCTTGTGTCACATGTTACTAACTTTGCAGAACTATAAAAGACTGTTATGTTGTGAAAAAAAGTATATGTATACAGAAGATAGTTAGGATAGATATACAACTACTTTCTCATAGTTCATTGGGAAGAAAGGTATGTACAAATATTGTTTAGACAAGACATCATGCCTACATCTTGTTCTCTGAATAAGTAGTATGAAGATAACAATATGCAAGGTATTAATTATTGTAACCATCTGTCTTAGTTACTTTTTACTCGTTGCTGGGACAAATAACTGACACTCAAACTGAACGAAGGAAAGATTTATGTAGCTCACAGTTCATGGAGGTTTCAGTCCATATTCAGCTGGCCCAAGGCTGAGTGGAACAGGGCAGAGAATATCCAGTTCATGGCGGTGAAACAGGAACAAAATGGTGACAGAGGCAGCAAATCAGGGAAGCAGAGCAACAGCAACAGCTCGAGTCTGTCCCTCTGTCTCTGTTTATATTACATTCAGGCTCTCCGCCTTAGGATATCCGCCCTAGACCACACCCATAGTCTCAGCCTTACTCAGAGCAATAATCCTATTAGTACTAAAACACAATCCCAGGGATCATGAATCAAGTCTCAATCTATAGAAGCCAAGTCCCATGATTGCATGAGGCTTTTGGGGGACAACTAGACATAAACCATAACACCATCCTACAAACCTGTTTTAAAACTGTCCTATCAATATTTTATGTTTTTTTCTCATTAAAATCAATGAAAAATTGACTAAGAGATCTGAACTGCATATTTAAATATGTCAAAGAAATAATCAGTGAACTTGAGGATAAATTCATTGAAATTACTAGTGTGAGGATCAGAGTGACAAAATAAAGAAAAATGAGAAGACTAAAAGGTTTACAGGACACTATATAAGTATATCAATGTATGCATAATGGAATTTCTAAAAGGAAAGAACAAAAGGCAAAGAATATTTGGATAAAAAAACAGTGAAAAATTCAGTTTTAAAGTAAAGGAATAAATTAAATATCCACTTATAAGAAACTCAACAATTACTACAAGACACATTATGATCAAATTTCCAAAAGTCAAAAACAATGACATAATCTGAAAAGTAGCAAGAGAAAGCAACTCACTACATATAAGACAAACTAATAAGAATAACGACTGATATCTCAGCAGAAGCTGTGAAAGGCAGAAGGCAATGAAATGACATATGTAGAATACTAAAAGCAAGAGAAAATCCTATTAACCAAGAAGTCTATATTCCAAAAAAACAACAGTTCAAAAATGAAGTAGAAAGTAAGACAGTCACAGATAAACAAAAGCTGAGAGAGTTCACCATTAGCCAGGTTTTCCTGTAAGAAATGCTAAAGGGTTACACTTAGAGACGAAAGCCAGTACAGGACCATACAAAGAAAGAAAAAAGGTAAAGGTAACTACACAGGTAAATTTTAAAAATCTTTGTTATTATACTTTTGATCTATAACTCCTTTCTATATAGTTTAAGAAACAAATGAATAACCAATAATTATGTCTATGTTAGTGTTTAAAGATGCAATTTATGGCAATATGAAGATAGAAGGGGGACATAGGTAGCTATATATGAGCAAAACTGTGCATATTATTGGAGCCTAAAAAGTGTTAATATAGAGGAGGTTGTGATAAATTTAAGAGAATAGTACTGAAAATTAAGTTTAAAGAGAGACAGACAAAGAAATGAAAAAGAAAGAAAAAAGGTACACACTAAAGTCAAATAAGAAATAAAAAAGTAATAGAGGAATTAAAGAACAAATCAAACTATAAGGCACATAGAAAATAAAGATCCTTCTTTATCAATGACTTCTTGAAATACAAATGAAGCATGCTGTGCCAGCTCCACCCCCAGGGCATGCTGAGTCTGTGACTGAGACTGGGCATGGTGGCACACACCTATAATCACAGCGCTTGGGAGGCTGTAAACAGGCGGATCACTATGAGTCTGATCTGTGCAGTGAGAACCTGTAGACCCTTTACTAAATACATAAAAATGCCAAATACAAATAAATTAAACTCTAACTAAAAAGAACTCAGCATAGTCGATTTAAAACATAATTTGATTATATATTATCCACAAAAGAGTAATTTTATACAAAGACAGTTTTAAAATGAAAAAAGTATACATTGCCTTCCATGTAGTAACCAAGGGAGGTTCAGAATGTTTGTACTATTATCACACAAAATCAAGCTTGAACAAAAAGTTCTTGTAAGAAACAGGAAAAGGTACTATGTATTGATTAAAGCCCCTAACCCATCAAGAAGACAGTTACAAATGCACAAGTCATCATAGAACCTCAAACTATGAGGGAAAAAATGACAAAATTAAGGAGAAAATAATTCTATAGCAGCCATTGGAGATGTCAATGCTTCACTTTCAATAATGAACAAAACAAAACAGTAGATGAAAAAAAATAGAGAATTTAGGGTCTGGCCAGAGAGCTCAGAGGACTAAAGCACCTGCTTACACAGAGTACGGAGGCCAGGATTCAATCCCTGGCATGCCGTGGTAGCCTCAGCCCCCAGGGTGTGCTGAGAAGACGATTGCGACTGGCCATTATGGTGTGCGCCTATAATCCAAGCAGTTAGGATGATGAAAAGAGGAGAATCACTACAAATCTGATCTATGTAGTGAGACCCTGTAAACTGTAAACCCCGTATGAAATACATTTAAAAATAGAAAACTTGAAATATATGATAAACCAACTATAGCTAAGACATATACACAAAACACTCCATGCAAAATCAGCAACATATACATGGAACATTTTCTAGGATAGATCTTGCATTGGGCCAAAAATATTTAATAATTTAAGGAGATTGAATCCACATTTTTTCTTTAAACAGTAAAATATAACTAGAAAGTAATAACAAAAGAAAAATTAGAAAATTTGTAGAAATTAAGGCATTCTTCAAACAAGATTAGATTAAAGAAGAAATTACAACAATTAGAAAACACTTGAGAGGGCCAGCCAAATAGCTCAGTGCACTAAAGCACCTGAAAGCAGGTGCAGGAGTCTGCCATGCCAGCCCTGATCCTGGGGCATGCTGAGACTGCAATGGAAACTGGTCATGGTGATATGTGCCTATAATCCCTGCTCTTGGGAGGCTGTAAAGAGGCGGATCACTACGAGTCCGATCTAGTAGTGAGACCCTGAACACCCTGTAGACCGCCCCCATAAAATACAAAAAAAGAAAGAAAACATTTGAAGATGAATTAAAATGAGAGCATAATAAACCAAAACTGATGTGATACAGAGAAAACAGTGTTCTGAAGGAAATGCATAGCTTTAAAAACTTTTACTGGATATAGTAAAGACGCTGAGCAATAAAGAATGAATACCATTGCAGTTTCTCCTAACACTACAACTTTGCTGCTGCTATTTCCAAGTGTCCTACAAAGGCTACTAAGTGAAACCACAATTAATGAAACTATCACCATTAGGTCGTGTTCTGCTTTATAACTAGATGTCCCCCCAAAGCCTTATGCACTCATAGATGGGGCTTTGGGGAAGTGACTGGATCATGGAGACATGACACTCATTAGAGGATTAGTGTACTAGTAAGTGTTTAGATAAGTGAAGCCTGGCTGGAAGAGGTGAGTCACAGGGGGTGAGGCCTAGAATTCTTTTCTGTGCCTTTCTTTCTGCTTCCTCCTGCCATGCCACAATTGATTCCCCTCTGCCACACCACCTTGCCTTGGGGCCAGCCAAATATGGATGAAATCTTTACAAACTGTGAGCCAAAATAAACATTTGCTCCTTTAAATTGTGAGTGTTGGGTATTGCATCTCAGTGACAAGAAAGTAACAAAGACAGAACCTGAAAGACAAGTGTGAGCAAAATAAAGGAGAGCCTTTTATCCATGCAAAATGATACAAGTTCTCCAGAGTCACTGGAATAGACTCAAAAGCAGTTCTACAGACTTTAGTTAACATGTTCTCAACCATCACGTAGCAAGAGTAGCCTTTCCAAAGAGAGAGTGCATGCCTCCTTCTTACAAATGTTCTCTTTCCAACTTCTTCAGATAAACATGATTAGCACTCTTGGAGAATCAACTAGGCATTCAACTTCCTAAAGTATTGGTGGCACTGGATTCACATCTCATTCTGTCAAAAGATAAGATATTCAGAGAATAAGAAAACGCATAATCAATTTTATTTAATCTTTCAATGAATCAGCTTTTTGATTCATTAATTCTTTGTATTGTTTTCGTTATCTGAATTGAATTAATTTCTGCTGTAATCTTTATAATTTCCTCCCATCTTTGGGCTTTTGATTTTGTTTGCTCTTCCTTTTCTAGTCGGTTTAGGTGCTGCATAAGAGTATTTATTTGCTCCTGTTCTGTTTTCTTAATGTGTGAGTTCAGAGTTATAATTTCCCTCTGAGTACTGCTTTCATTGCATCCCATAAATTCTGGAAGGTTCTGTTTGAATTTTCATTAAATTGTAGGTATTGTTTAATTTCTTGTTTAATTTCAACTGTAACACACTGATTTCTGAGGGTGAAGGGTGTTGTTTAATTTCCACATATTTCTGGGGTTCTTGTGGTTTCCTTTGTCATTTATTTGCATGTTCATTGCACTGTGGTCAGATAATATGCATGGAATAATTTCTGAGAGAAAACATTCTCTCAGGCTTTCACAGAACATAAACTGGTTAAGCAATGGACCTGACTCATCCAGATGGTTGACACCAACAACAGTTCTACAAAGCACTGTACATGGTTACAAAGTAAATTCTAAGGGGATTTGACTGACTTTGTGCAATAAAAAAGTTACATGTTTTGCTTTACAGGTCTTGCTTTAAGTTGTCCTCAACCACCCAGCAGAAAAGTTTAACCACAAGGCATAAAACAGAAAGCTAGATCAGAATGCTGAGCTATAAAAGGCTTAAATGAACAGCTTCCAATATTGCTAGTTTTACCAATAATCACTGCAATTATCAAACATTGGATTATGTATACAACTATTTTCTCTTAGTTCAATGAGAAAAAAAATTGTACCAATAATGATTAGAAAAATTATGTCTACACCCTGTGCTCTGTATAACTAATAGGAGGACAACAATATGCATTATATCAAATTTTGGGAATGTACTACAAATGTGTTTTGAAACTGTCACATTATTATTTCTTATTTAATGCAATAAAAGTTTAGAAAAGAAGTGTCATAATGAGTACATTTGAAATCATGCTATGGTGGTATAACACCTCTGCAAATTCTTTAACGTTCCCTCCTTCAAAACATGGCCTCTAACTGCCTTTCCATTGCTTGTGGGCTGTGGTGGAAATGCCACAGTGCAATTTTCAACACTAGATCATGAAGTGAATTTTCATTTTGTTCTTGCTTCCTTTCTCTTGTACCATGTGAGAGAAAACCAACTCTCACACCATGAAGACATTTGACAGCTCTGTGAGAGGCTCATATGACAAGAAGTTCATGCTTATTGCCAACTGTTATGGTTTATGTCTAGTTGTACCCCCAAAGCCTCATGTAGTGACTGGGCACGGATGTCTAGGGTTTGAGACTTGATCCATGATCCCTGGGATTATAGGTCTTAGTACTGATGGGATTATGGGTGTAGCCTAAGGTGGGGGCTAAGAAAGAGAGCCTGAATGTAATATAAAGGGAGACAGAGAGACAGAATGGGGCTGTTGCTATTGCTCTGATGCCGTGTTTGGTTGGCTACCTCTGCCGCCATTTTGCTGCTGTTCCGCCGCCGTGAACTGCTCTCTGCCCTGTTCCACTCAGCCTTGGGCCAGCCAAATATGGACTGAAACCTCCACAAAATGTGAGCTAAATAAACCTTTCCTTCCTTCATCTACGGTGTCTGGTATTTGTCCCAGCGACGAGTAAAAAGTAACTAAGACACCAACACACAGCAAGTAACTAAGGCTTCCTGCTAATAACCATGCATGGAAATTCTGTTAGAAGGTGATCTTCCAATCTAGTAAAACACTCAGTTGTGCTCAGCGCCTTGTCCACCACTTCACAGGAGATCCTAAGTCAGAGATATCCACTGAATTCTTGATCCTCAGAAGCCATGTGACATAAAAGTTTAGACTTTCCAATTACTACATTTTAGAGTAATTTGCTACATGACAATAAATTAAAGATAACTTGCCTTTTACTATTGCTAATTTGTCAAGTAAAAAGTTATTCCAAAACTCAATAATGAAGAAATAATATTTGTTCTGTCAAAGTTGGCCATCTGAAGGGGATTTCTGAGGACAACTCATCTCTTTTACACTCTTCCCTACAAAATGTTTCAGCTGGGTGGGCTTAAAAGATGAGGACTGGAAACTTCTAAGAATTCATGCATCAGTTCAGTCTTTCTTATCAAATGGTGGCTCAGTTACATGAGCTAGAGGAGGGAAGAACATGAACATATACAGAGGCAGAGACAGACAGACAGAGACAGACAGACAGACAGACAGAGACAGAAACAGAGAGAAGAGAGAGAGAGACAGAAATAGAGATAGAGAGGGAGAGACAGAGACTGACAGACACAGAAACAGAGATGGAGAGAGACAGAGACAGAGTCTGGTAGCAAAGACAAATTTTTTCCAGATTCAAAGAAAAGCACAGACCTATCTCCAAATGGATGGATCTCAACAATTTTGCTGTTGGATGAATACATGGAGTTTGAATCATATTGCTACAGACAACATGGAAAACAAAATCTGAGGGCTGATGAGATAGTTTAGAAGACTAAGTACTTCCTTTTGCAAGTGCAGGGACCAGGGTTTAATCCCTGGTCCTGTATGCTACTTCTGCTTTGCCCCTGAGGCATGCTGAGCTGGTGTCCTAGTCTGGGCATGGTGGATCATGCCTGTAATCCCAGTGCTAGGGAAGCTGAAAACAGGAGGATCATTATGAATCCAAGCTGTGTAGTGAGAACCTTTGCCTAATACATAAATTTAAAAGTAAAATAAAATAAAATCTGTTAAACATATCTAACCAATCTGCTGTAAATTGTCCTCTAAGAAACAAAGTTAGGGGCTAAAGATATAGCTTAGTGATAGAGTGCTTACTTAACATGCACAGTGCCCTGGGTTCTATCCCTTAGCACTCTTAAAAAGAAGTTAGCTTCTCGCCAACGTCTGTATGAAACAACTATAGCCCAGAAATAAGGACAATCAACTCTGGTCAACTTCAATGCTGAGACCTCCATTATCCAATTATTCCATAAAAGAGATTAATTTTTCCATAATCATGAACAGCAAATTAGTGAAGTTTGGCACTACTTTGTCAAGTCATGTACCTGCAACTACGATTGTTGGACTTCAGATCTCTTATCAGAGCAGGGAAAAGACCAATATTGCTCAAGTTCTATCAGTCATATCAATCAGTATTCAGACTGAAAAGAAACAACAGGAGATTTAAGTACATGCTTTGTGTATTTGTGTGCATGTGTGTGTATTTGTGTAATACACTTTTTTCAATAAATTCTGTATGCACAGATTAAACAAACTAGACTGAAAACTATCTGTCTAAATAATTGCCTCTACTGAACAAGTACAAACTTTTCCTTTACAAATTTCCCTAAACAATCCAGTAGCAGCTACTTACATATTATATATTTATGTCTACAATGACTAAAAATGCATTTGCATACTCTATATGAGTAGGTTCTCTGTACCTACTATGTTTTTTCACAAGGGTCTTGAGAATCTGTGCATTTTTGTATTTGTGTGTGTTCTGCAATCAAATCTTCAGGGACATTGAGGGATAACTGCTTATATGTGAATTTATTACAAGGAATTGGCATCCGCAATTGTAGGAGCTACTTAAGCAGTTCTTATAAGGCTATCTTCATGTCTAATGCTAGATCTTGATATCTAAAGAGAAAGAATTCAAGAAGGGAGGAATATAACCTAGCTGATACTGTATAATCACAAGTCATAAACATATATGATAGGCTGAAATCAGTATCAGTTCTTGTTTCCTCTGAGACCAGGCTGTCCTCGACAAGCAGGGCTATTTGTTGAAGGGCTGAACTCTTACACCTAGTCCAGCTGTTGTGATATTAGGAGGACTAATTCAGCAGATCAGCAACAATATGTGTATATTTCTAAATGGCAGCTGCATCCCTTTAGCCTTCCAAATCTCTCCAGAATCTCCCATGTTGCTCATCTTAAACACAAAAATACAGAAAAACAATTCTGGAAAAACGTAGTTTAGCCTAGCCAAGCTAGCCAAACTCAAATATTAATGCCTTCACAGTAATTATGCAAGCTAAAACCTCCACCACCAAGGGTCAAGACACCTCTCTTGGAATTAAGCATCTGGCTTTCCTGAGTTATCATCCACTACCAGAGACAAGTGAGAAATTCAAAACATGTACATCATGGTTTGTGTCTAGTTGTTCCCCCAAAGCCTCATGTAAGTCATGAGGCAAACGCTGCTTGAGGAACAGCTAGGAGATTGAGGGACAGAGCCAGAAGAGCAAGGCAGAGTTCCGATAGGCTGGGCCAGACAGACGTGAACCACTAAACTGACAGCAAGCTTGCCTGTCTCTCTGAGGTGTGCAGAAGGTCATCCTGGACACTGCAGTGCCCCAGCTTGTTTTCCACACCCTGTAACAAACAATACCGCCAATAACTGTGAGTTAAATAAAACTTTCCTTCCTTCATTTTGAGTGTTGGGTATTGTTCCCAGAAATGAAAGAAGTACAACTAACACATATAAACCTTAGACATTTTAAAAAATATTCTTTTAAAGAGAATATTTTGATTAGTGAAAATCTTTATTATTTCTAATTTTTTCTTTTGTTTTATTAGTATGTGTTCTCTTAAAATAAAAAATATTAAAAAATCCAATAGAAATAATAATATTGACATATGGAGGAAGGTGATTGAAGAATGAAAATACAATAAGGCATATATTTTGAATAGCTAGAAAATACCAAAAATAAAACAAAATCCAGAAAAATGAATGTCATGTGTTTGCTAATTGAAAGCCTGACCCAGTTCTCTAATACTTTTTTTTTTCACACTTTTGATGTATATACTTTGATTGATTTTCATGGGCTAATTATTTCGTGGTATTATTTCAATAGAAAAAAATAGCAAGATAATTATTTCATAAAATGACTGTTTAAAAATATTTATTATTAATAGTTTGGAAAAGTTGTAGCATGTAACTAAATATTGTCATTTTTTAAAGAAATAGACATGTTAGATTTAGGAAAAATTCTTTTGAAGGAACAAACTTCTATTTTTTTTCAATTTTTTATTGTTTAAATTTAACAATGGTTATATTACATATTTTCATCATCAGATCAGTTTAGATTCATTCATATAGGTATATAAGATTGATCAAACAATTAAACATTAACCTTTCTAAACCCACATTACTTTTTTTTCTTTTCCCCCTTCTTTTCTTTGAAAATTGACATATTGCATATTGTCCTCACAATCATTCTATAGAGTGCAGTGTGTGGGCATGACCCACCTCCCTATTGATGTTGCATAGAAAAAAGAAAGAAAGAAAGAAAAAAGGAAAGAATAAACTTCTCTTTGGACAAAGAGGAAGCAGATACATACACAGTCAAAGGATTTGCAATTGCACTGTGCCACCAGTGAAGCTTGTGATGTTGGAGGCTATTGGATCTAAGCCTCCTAAAGCTCATCTCACCAATATAGCTCTGCATTCCATGCATTGTAATTAAGGATTTTTTTTTTTCTTGCTGGGTAGTCAAGAGCAAGTCAAAGCAAGACCTGTATAACTAAACATTCTTTTTTTTTTTTTTTTGTATTTTCGAGGGACAAATACCCCCATGATTAAATTTGAGACCATACACAGTACTTTGTAGAACTGTTGTTAGTGTTAGCCTTCGGCACGAGTCACGGCCATTGCTTGGCCGTTTTGCTTTCTGTGAAAGCCTGAGAGAATGTTTTTCTCTGGGTGACTCTCCTTAGATGCACTGCAGTTCATTCATTCCTTTACTCTGAGGTCCCATAATCTCCTTGACCAGGAAATTTAGGACACTTCTCAGTTATAGGATATTACAGCACAGGTTCTCTTATATCCTGGGTATTTATTGACCTTGAAGGGCTAGGTCCAAAATATTGGCTATCTTTATAGCCCTTCTTTTTCTCCAATTGTCAGTCTAACTTACATTCTCAACCCTCCAGCAGAAAAGCTTTGTGATACTATTACTCTATAACATAGGTACTGGGCTTATCATCACTGGCTTTCTGAGTATCAAATATCTTTCACTTAGCTTGTAAATGATATTTTCTGACCATCATTGATATTCTAATAACTTTCCATACAATGTGATATAAGCAGTTACACCATTTTGACACAGATATTTGGAAATTCAAGGAAATACAAAATTGTAGCCTGTCAAGAATATGGTTTTTGGCCCAGTCTCTTATTTTCAAAGACTACTCTTGAGAGAAAGAGAGTAACTGAGTTTACACCAGGAGCAGTACATATCAAAAAGCCAAGAGTGACATGTATTCCAAACATAATTTTAGCGTTACATTGTGCTATAATCAATATGCTGAACCTTTTGAAGGTTCTTGAGACCAGTATCTGATTCATCCTGTGTACATAAGTGTATGGTTTTGCTATTGATGTTTTCTGCTTTGTCTGCTTCCAGTCACTTCGTTGTTTAATCCATAACACATCCAGCTGAGTTATGCCCTTAAGTTCTTGTTTTCTTCTTTAAAGTTCTTATATTAGGGAGACTATATGATATTTACACATATAGGTCTGGTTTATTTCACTAATGAGAATATGTTCAATATACATCCATTTATATATGAAGTCTTCAAACTTATCATTCTTTATGGATGAGTAGTATTCCATTGTATAAAAATACCACATGTTTTTTAACCATTCTTCAAATGATGGACATTTTTGTTGTTTCCAAGATTTGGCTATTACAAATTGGGGTGCTATAAACATAGGTGCACAGATATCGCTATGGTATGAAGTTTTCAGTTCTTCTGGGAAAATTCCCAGTAGGGGGATAGCTGGATTGAACGGAACTTCCAATTCTAGTTTTGTAAGGATCCTCCACACTGCTTTCCATAATGGTTGCACCAATCTGCATTCCCACCAGCAGTGGAGAAGGGTTCCTTTTTCCCCACAG
>PVJA010026521.1:0-29467 GCA_004027025.1 Myocastor coypus
AAGAATCTGGGGTTAATGGGTGAAGACAGGGCACCCAGGGGTTACCCCTCCTCCTGGAGGAATCAAGCCTCCAGCAGAGGCAAGCCTACCACTGTTGAGATGGAGTCCACTTCCTCTGAGGTTTATTCAGAAGCCTGGGAAGAAAATGCCAGAGTTAAGGAGTTGAAGGGGAAACCCTCTTGCTTTCTGTCAGAGTCAGGCTTCCCTCCAAGCTGGCAGAAGAAGTGTGGACTTCAGTTCGTTTAAAACAACCAAACCTAAAACAGAAAGGAGCCTTTGTGACTGACCAGAGGGTCAGGGCAGATAAAGGTCAGATAATTGTGCCCTCTTCTGGGTTGTAAAAGGCAAACTCTACCCTTACCTAGAGACAGCTTGAGCAAGCAATGAGATGGTGAGGTGCTGGAGGCTGAGGAGACCCTAAAAAGCAAGGTGGAAGCTGATAAGGACTCAACTATCAGATGAGTAGGTAGGAACCTAGAGGGCAGAGGAAGTGGGCGCAGGGTTTTGCTAAGTTGCTTTTAAGTGCCTTTGCAAAGCAGAGAGGTAAATAAGAGAAAGGTCTTTATTGAGGACACAGGGAGGATCACAGGAAGATGGCAGGGATCCTCTGACCTGAGACAAAGGGGAGCTGTGGTGGTATGGACTTTTGCTAAGGCAGAGTTTGGGTGGTGAGCTCAGTGATGGATAAGGAGTTGAATTTTTTTGTTTTTGTTTTTGTTTTTTCTCATGGGAAGGATAAGAGGAAATCGTACTCAGGGTTGAGGGGAGAAGACAGGAGAAGTGGTCACTGGGAAGGCACAATGTTTTGGGGCTTCAGCCATGTTAGACCACCACCATAGCTGTTCAGCAATTCATACTGGAGCCAGAATCTATCAGTTGCTAATTTGCCCAGGTTGGGCTCAAACTTGCCTCAGCCTCCAGAACACTTGGATAACATGTCTGTGCCACAATGTTTAGCTTTTAGGTCCCTCTTGTACCCAGATTGCATGCAGTGCCTGTCCCATACTGCCACCTACCAGTGCTGCCTCCCCTGGGCCTCCTTTGGGCCCCAGGGGTATACAGCAGCCCCTAGTTTTGCTCCTGATGCTCAGGGGCTTTGCTGCATTGCTTGGCTCTTTGGGAATTATTGCACCACAGTGAGGACCTTCACTGTCATATGAGTGTGCTGAAGACATTGGGAGCATTTTTGTCACTTAAGACAATTATGCCTGAGCACTCATATCATGAAATATAAATTATTTTATTACTCTTATATTTTCTTTTTTAAAATTTTCTTTCTTTTTATTTTTTATTAATTTTAATGAGAAAGAAATAGCAATGAGACAGTTTCAAAACAGGTTAGTAGGACAGTTATGTCAATTAATACATTGCATATTGTTGTCTTCATAGTAATTATTCAGAGTACAAGATGCAGACTGATATCTTGTCTAAACACTATTAGCAAAAATCTTCTCACTGAATGAAGAGAAAGTAGCTGTATATCTTTCCTATTTTGTATATACAAATACATACATAACTTTTCCACTACAAAATGCTGCTTTATTTGTATCTCCCTTTTTGTTTTGTCTTGTCAGAGCTGGGTGTTCCAAGAATTATTAATGCATATTCAACATTTAATAGGTCTCAGCTTTTATCAGAAGAAACTGAAACTGAGCATCGTGGTACATACCTGTAATCCCAACTCTGGGGAGGTGATGACAGCAGGATTACTACAAGTCTGAGCTGTGCAGCAAAACCCTATACCAAAATAAATCATTTTTTAAAAATATATTAAAAATTTCAGAAGATAACATTTCTTTACATTTATCCTAAATATTATCATTATTAGCCCCATAACTTTCTAAATGTAGGGTTTTTTTTGTTTTTGTGTTTTAATTCTCCTATATTTTCAGTCACAGGATAATGTTGATTATTTTGGATGATGCACACAAAGTGCTTATAACAACAATGAATTTCACTGTTCAGAAAGTGCACAGAGTGTTTCAGTACCTCTTGCTGCTACAGCTGACTCTCACTGAAGTGGAAATTTGACCCCTTTCCTTCCCATAGGTCCGTTCTAAATTCCAGCTGTCTACACGAAGGAATAAAGTGATTCTCATGTAGTGATTGATTTTACCTTGAGGCAGCCAGGATTTTTCTTTCACTGTCTCCCGGGGAAGGCTCAGACTCCATTCACCCCATGGTGAATGCCCCATGCCTACCCAGTATCTGCTCAGGGATAATTTGTACCTGTTGCAGAATTTAAGAGATGGGGAGAGACTACTGGGAAATTGAAAGATTATAATTAGGGGCATCTGACTTAGCTGGACTTCTGCCCTAAGGACTCAGCACCAAACAAATGAAAGTCTCGAGGTTTTACACAAATGGACTGGGGTTGGCCTGTTCATGCACAAAAGCAGGTGGGGTCATAGACAAAGGCAGGTACTCATGTAGTGATGTAGTGATGGCTGCAACAGCCTTGGGGAAAAAAGAAAAATAGAATCTTTTAACTCTTGTGAGAATAGGATGTCACTAACCTGGATGTTGCAGATGCCCCAGGGAGTTGCGAACCTCTTTCCTGAGGACCATAATTGTCTTTCTTATCAGGAACAGAGGAGAGGTCAGCCTTCAAAGAAAAGTAGGCCCCAGTGGGAACAAGATGCCCCAGGACTCTGTTACTGAGTATAGCTTCAAACCTTATCTGTAACTTGCAGAGGGATGTGCTCTCAGGGAAGGGAGTTCAAGGGAGAATGAGCCTGATTATCTTCTGAATTCTGCTTTTTACCAATGTGGGAAAAATGAACTTTCTGGCAGAGTAAAAGCAATTCAGTACTGGGCCAGTGAGATAACTCAGTGGACTAAGCACCTACTTTGGCAAGCACAGGGACCAGAGTTTAATCCCTGTTTTGCAGGCTGCCCTGGGCCCCCCCCTGGGGTGTGCTGAGCTGATGCTGGGGAGTCTGAAAACAGAAGGAGCACTATGAGTCTGAGCTGTGTAGAGAGATGCCGGAAAAAAATACATTAAAAAGTGAAAAAAGTATCCAGTATTTCTTAAATCATGGCTGCGGAAGGGATGAGGTCAGGCCACACTTGAACACCTATAGAATGCTCAGTCCTGGGTTTGCCCCTTGCATTACCTCCTCCCATCCAGTATTCTGCTGCTTCCTCCCTAGCCCATGCCAATACCTGACAGCATGCGTAGTAACAACACAATGTCCCTCCTTGCGCACCTCCCAATGTCATCTCTAGCCAGCCACAGCCACAGTGGTCCCTGCTGCGGCCCAAGCACCAAGACCTTCCTGGACCACCAAGGATCACAAGAAATGTTTAAACTCATGTATGGTCGATGCATTTGGCACTAAGAGAAACAGGGTCAGGGTACTTACAAGACTGACCAACAGTGATTTATGTCAAACTTGCTGGGTGATAGTACCCTGTTATTTGGCCAAGCCCTTTTATAGGTATTGCTGTGAAAATGTTTAAAGATATGACCAATATTTATGATCAGTACACTTTGATGGGGACAAGTTGGAGGCAGGCAAATGAACAGTCAGCTAAAGGCCTTAAGAACTACATAGATTTTCCTTCCTTTCTTCCCTCCTTCCTTTCCTTCCTTCCTTCCTTCCTTTTCTTCTTTCCTTTCTTTTTATTTTTCTCTCTTTATGCAGAAAGGAGATCAAATCCAGGGCCACTGAACTATATCACCAACTATTTTTAATTTTTTTGTTCTATTTTTTGAGACAGCTCCTTAATAAATTGCCCAGACTGGATTCAAATCAGTTGTTGTTTTGCCTCAACCTCAAAGATTATAGTGAACGTAGATTGAAAGCTATGCCCATGCCTCACTAATTTTATTTTTTATCTTGTATTTCATTTAAAAGTTTATATGGTAGCCAGGTGTGGTGGCTCACGCCTGTAATTCCAGCACTTGGGAGGCTGAGGCAGGAGGATCAGTGCGAGTTCAAGACCAGCCTGGGCTACAGAAGTGAGCTCAAGGCCAGCCTGAGCTGTATAGTGAGACCCTGTCTCAAAAAGGCAAAAAATAAATAAATAAATAAAATAAAAAAATAAAAGTTTATATGGGCACTACTGGGGTCTGAACCCAGGGCCTTTGCACCAGCCTCATTTGTCTTTTCTTCCAGTTATATTTCCTTCTTATGAATTTATTTCCTTTGTAATTAAGTTTTTGGTACAATATAGACACATATAATGATCATATTCAACATAGGAAATTTGTGCCTGTACACAATATGCCTTGATTCACCTTTTTTACCAATCCCTTCTCATCCCTTCTGTGTTTTCCCTCTTTATATATAAAGCTTTGTTTCTAGTTAATTCTTCTATATTTTTTCTTTTCCTTTCTTCCTTCCCCCTTCCTAACTCCCATTTCTTTTGAGCAATTTCCTCCTATTTCATAATACCTATTATACACTTCTGATTTATTTCTCTTAAGAGTGTGGCCTCAATGTATATTCATTCACCTAGAAATGTTTCAAGCTCATCCTTTTTCATGACTGGGTAGTACCCTATTACACATTAAAAAAAAAAAGCACATCTTTTTCATCCATTTTTCAGTGGATGGGTATTTGGGTTATTTTCAAGATTTACCTATTATAATCTGTGATGTTATAAACCTGGGTGCACATATATCGCTGTGATATGATGTGTCTAATTCTTCTGGAAAGACAGCCACAAAGGGACTAACTGGGACCTTTAGTCATAGTTTTTTAAGAAATCTCTACACTGATATCCACAGTAGTTGCACCAGTCTACACCAACAGTGGAGAGGCATTCCTTTTCCCCCACAGCCTTACTAACATTTGTTGTTGGTTGATTTCATGATAATAGTCATTATTATTCTTTTTGAAGTAAGATAGGACTTCAGCATTGTTCTAATTTGCATCTCTCAAGTCATTAATGATACTGAATATTTTTACATATAATTATTTGTTATTTGTAATTCTTCTGAGAAATATTTATTCATTTCAATGTTCAGCTTTGGATTGGGTCTTTAAATTTAGGAGGGATCTGCTTTTTAAAATATTTTTTATATATTCCAGATATTAAGGTTGCAGAGATAGCTCAGTGGAATAAGTGCTTGCTTCCAAGCACAAGGTCCTGAGTTTCATCCCTGGCACCACTGCCAAAAAAAAAAAAAAAAAAAAAAAATCCTGTCCAGATATTAGTTGTTTGTTCAAGGGACAACTGGCTAAAATACTTTCCCAGTCTGTGGTAATTTCTTTAGATTTTTAATGGGATTAATATCCCAGTTGCTAATTCTTTGCAGTGTTTCCTGAGTAGCTGGGAGTTTGTTCATGAAATGTTTTCAGATATAGATTAAAAAAATAAAACAGCTTAAGAAAACAATGGAAGCTATGAATATCTAACATATGAAACAGATCTAAACAGAAATCTAGGAGATTAAAAATTCCACTGAAGTATATGCAACAGATTGAACAAAGGTGAAGATAGAATATCAGATCTAGAAGACAGGATCATGGTTAGTGGCCATGAAGAAATGTATCTTAAAAATAGCAAGGGACTATGAAGATCAGTCCAACAACAGCAAGATAAAGAAAATAACATATATAAAACTTATTGGCATCAATGAGAAAGCCAGAGAGCACAAATGCTACTTTAAAAAAGCCTCTTATATTCTGGTTTCTTTTCAAATCCTATAAATATTTCACCTTTTTTTAAAAGCCTCTTTAGACAACATGGAACTGGTATTAGGTCTAAGGCATTTGATGCTCAGAAAGATAGTGCCTATGTTATAGGGTAATAATATCACTAAGCTTCTCTTCTGGAGGATTAATAACTTAAATTTGCAGAGCAAAAATTAGAGAAAAAGAAGGGTTACAGGGATAGCAAATGTTTTAGCCCTAGCCCCTCAAGGAGGCTAGTCCTGAGGACTCAGGGAGTAAGAGAACCTGTACTATAGCATCCTATAACTCAATGGTTTCTTAAATTTTCTGTTCAAGGAGATTATGGGGCCACAGAGGAAAGAGGTCAATGATGTATAGTATATATAGTGTGCCTAGTCACCTAGAGAGAAAATATTTTCTCAGGCTTTCACAGAAAGCAAATTGGTCAAGCAACGGCCACGACTTATCCAGATGGCTGACACTGACAAAATTTCCACAAAACACTGTACATGGTTTCAGGGTAAATCCTGAGGGGATCTGACTGACCTTGTCAGATAGAAAAGTTACATTTTTTGTTATATAGATCTTGCTTTAACTTGGTCTTAACTATCCAGCAGAAAAGTCTAACAATAAGGTATAAAAAGTGAAGCCATATTAATATGCTGAGCAGTAAAAGGCTCAAGTCAACAGCTTTCGACATTGCCATTTGTGTTGATAACCTACTACTATTATGGACTATTGGACTATGTATACAACTACTTTCTCTTAGTTAATTGAGAAGAAAGATTTGTACTAATAGTGTTTATTTTATTTTTATTTATTTATTTATTTATTTATTTATTTTTTGCTTTTTGAGACAGGGTCTCACTATGCAGTTCAGGCTGGCCTTAAGCTCACTTTTGTAGCCCAGGCTGGTCTCGAACTCACATCGATCCTCCTGCCTCAGCCTCCCGAGTGCTGGGATTACAGGCGTGCGCCACCACGCCCGGCTAATAGTGTTTAGAAAATATATCATGTCTGCATCTTTTACTCTCAACAACTACTATGAAGACAACAATATGCAATGTATTAATTATTGTAACTGCCTTACTAACCTGTTTTGAAACTGTCTCGTTATTTCTTTTTCATTAAAGTTAATAATTTTTAAGAGCCTCTTTGCAGAACTAACGGCAGAAAACTTCCCAAGCATGAAAAAAGAAAGTCTTACCTACAAATAAGTGAAGCATATAGAATAGCCCCACTTATATGGAATAGTCCAAAAAGCCATGAATAAAATAAATCTACGCCAAGGCATACAATCAAGATTCTAAAAATTCAGCATAAGCCCAGAATGTTAAAAGTGGCTAAAGAAAAGAAAAAGATCAGCTGTAGAGGAAAACTCTTTAGAATTACAACAGACTTCTCAATCAAAACCCTTTAGTGGAGGAGAGACTGAAGTATTTCAAGCTCTAAAAGGAAATAACATACAACCCAGATTAATCTACCATGTAGAGCTATCTCTCAAAATCAACAGAGAAATAAGATTCTCCTACCACAAAGAGCAACTAAAGAAATTCATGGCACCAAGCTAGCTTTCCAAAGTGATCTGAAGGATATTTTAGAAAGAGACAAAAAAGACCAGAATTCCAAGAACACCAACAGAAAGAAGCCACCAGGCAGGCAAAATAATTATACAGCAGAAAAGATAGGACATGAACAAAAGGGAAATAAAGAAGGAAAAAACAATATATATCAGTTATGACCATCAAAGTAAATGTTGTCAACTCACCAATCAAAAGGCATAGTTTTGGCAGCCTATCCCCCTCTCATTATCATAGGAACCTTTTTCAGCTGCATAGCACACACAAACACTGTCACAGAAGCCATGCTGAGCCAAAGATAGCTCTGGAGGCCTTGGAGCAGCACTGAGTCCTAGTGAACTTTGAGAGCTTCAAAACTGTCAGAATGGGGGCCTGGCGGGATGGCTCAGTGGTCTAAAGCGCCTGCTTGGGAAAGCTTGGGCGGCTTCAGGGACTGCAGTTTGATCCCAGGCACCACATGCTGCGCCAGCCCTGCCCTCTGTGCGGGCTGAGCCAGCCATAAAAGTGAGTGAATAAACAAATAAAGGTTCTGAAACAAGAAAAAAATAAATAAATAAAATAAAAAATTCTTTAAAAAAAAAACTGTCAAAATGAAGGACTAAGATTATTAAAAGGTAAGTAAGATTACCTTTTAGTAATCTTAGTCCTCCAGCCCACTCTGAACAAGAGACAAGGCTATAAAAGAACTTGGAAATCACACACCAGAAATTTCTGAAATGATGCCAACTGGGACAAAGCAACACATCCATTAGGCTATAGAAGAAATCACATGATAAAGAATCTCTCAGCTTAAAAAAGAAATGACAACAATCATGAAAGAATTGCTCAACATAAAAGAGGCACACTGGCCGAGTAGATCAAGAAACAAACCCAACAGTATGGTATACACAAGAAAAACATTTAACTCAAAAGGAAATTCATATAGTCAAAGTCAAAGATGGTAAACAATACTCCATGCAACAAGAACCTTAAAAAAAAAAAAAAAAAGCAGGGATAGCTACTATGATTGCTGATGATGTGAGCTTCAAACCAAGACTGACCAAAAGAGGTTTTAAAAAGGCCACTACATACTTGTTAGGAAAAAACTACAAGAGGAAGAGATAACAATTATAATGTACCCAACAGAGAAGCATACCACTATATAAGACAAATTTTGACAGACATCAAAAATCAAATTAACCATAACACAATTGTAAAGGGATATTTCACACATCATTGTCATAAAGAGATAGATCAATTAAGAAAATAATCAGTGGAGAAATAACAGAACTAAACCAAACTTGTGAACTTGCACACAGGATGTTCTCCAAAATAGACCATATGGGGGCCCGGCAGGATGGCTCAGTGGTCTAAAAGCACCTGCTTAGGAAAGCTTGGGCAGCTGCAGGGACCGCTGTTCAATCCCCGGCACCACATGCTGTGCCAGCCCTGCCTTCAGGGCAGGCTGAGCCGGCCATAAAAATAAATAAACAAACAAACAAAAGTTCTGAAAGAAGAAAAAAATAAAATAAATTCAAAAAAATTTTAAAAAGAACAAAAACAAAATAGACCATATGCTTTATGAAGCATGCTCAGGTGAATTCAACGGAATTGAAATTATCCCATATATCATATATCGTTGCATATCTGACCATAATGCAATGAAACTGGAAGTTATTGAAAAAAGAAACAGCAAAAAAATCCACTAACACATGGAAATTAAGTAACATCCTACTGAACAATTGCAGGTTAAATTAAAGAAGAAATTAAACAATATTTACAATCAAACAAAAATGCAGAAACAGCTTATTAGAACCTGTAGGACACAATGAAAGCAGTCCTCAGAGGGAAATTTATAGTGGTGAGGTCTCACATCACAAAAACAGAATGGGCTCAGAAAAACAACCTTATGCTACAATTCAACCTTCTAGAAAAAGAGTAAGTCAGCCGGGCGTGGTGGCTCACGCCTGTAATCCCAGCACTCGGGAGGCTGAGGCAGAAGAATCGGTGCGAGTTCAAGACCAGCCTGGGCTACAAAAGTGAGCTCAAGGCCAGCCTGAACTGCATAGTGAGACCCTGTCTCAAAAAGACAAAAAAGAAAAAGAGTAAGTCAAACCCAAAGCCCAAAGAAGGCAGGAAATTATAAAGATCAGAGCAGAAATTAATGCAATTGAGAATTTTTTAAAAATACAATGAATTGGGCCCGGTGGGATGGCTCAGTGGTCTAAAGCGCCTGCTTGTGGGGCGGCTGCAGGGACCGCGGTTCGATCCCCGGCACCACATGCTGCGCCAGCCCTGCCATCGGGGCGGGCTGAGCCGGCCATGAAAATAAATAAATAAACAAAAGTTCTGAAACAAGAATAAATAAATAAACAAATAAATAAATACATAAAATTCTAAAAAAATAAAAAATAAAAAAAAAATACAATGAATTAATGAATCAAAGAGTTGGCTTTCTCAAAGAATAAGTAAAATTGATGAACCCCTAGCCAGCTATATCAAAGAAGAAAGGAAAAAATTAGATTCATCCAATAGGAAACAAAAAGGGCAAATCACCTTGGAGCCTATAAAAATTCACAAGTTTGCCAATACCTACTTCTGGAAACATTTACCAGGTCAATTAGACAGAAGAGAGAAATGAAAAGGATAAGGACTGGAAAGGAAAAGAAATTATTGCTATCTGCAGATAACCTGAAAAGTGCCACCAAAACCTGTAGATTTATTGATTGACTGACTGATTGATTGATTGATTGATTGACTGACTGATTTTGCTATCAGGGCTTGGACTTAGAACCTTGTACTTGCCAGGAAGACACTTATGCTGCTGATCTATTTCTCAGACCCAAGACTTGTAGATTTAATAACCAAATCCTGTAACACAGCAGGATACAATTCAATACTCAAGCTCAATAACATCTCTGTACACAAACAACAAACATGCTAAGAGAGTAATTAGGAAAACCATGTCTTTAACAATAACTTCTGGGCCATCCAAGGATTAAACAACCTGCAAGCAGGCACAGGGGCTGGGGTTTGATCCCCAGGCCTGTTGTGCCAGCCCCACCCCTGGGCCACGCTGAGACGGTAATTGAGACTGGATGTGTGGTGGCACACACCTGTAATCCCAGCTCTTGGGAGGCTGTAAACAGGCAGTAATGAGACCTTGAACATACTGTAGACCTTTCCTAAAATAAAACAATAAAATAAGACAGTAACTTCTAGGAAACATGATGTGCTTAGCAATAAATCTAACACAGGAAGTAAAAGATCTATTCAGTGAAAATTATGGTACTCTGAAAACAGAGGTCAAAGAGGACTCCAAAAAATGGAAAGTTATTCCTTGTTCTGGGACAGGAAGAACGAAAATTATGAAAATGGCCATACTCCCAAAATTATTATACAGATTTAATGCAGTCCTGATCAAATTGCCATTAACAACACACAGATCTAGAGAAAGCATTCCTAAAACTCATCTGGATCCAGAAGAGACCTAGAATGGCAAAAGCAATCCTGGACAACAAAGGAAAGGCAGGAAGCAGCACGATTCCTGATTTGAAAGTATACTACAAAGCTACTGTGATAAAATCAACTGACAAGTAAACAGATTAGAAGATGCAAATACAACTACAAACACAGCCACCTCATCTTAGACAAAGTGGCAAAGTAGCCAAATCTGTTCTCTGGAAGAAAGATTTATTTTTTTAACAAATAATGGTGGAAAAGCTCATTTTTCCCTTTCACTGAAGACTAACAATAGATCTATATCTATCACCCTGCACTAAAATGCAGTCAAAATGGATCAAAAATTTAAATATTAAAACAGAAACACTAAGGCTGGAAAGATATCTCAGTAGAATAATCACCTGCCTGGTAAGGGCAAGGTCCTGAGTTCAATCCCTGGTACAAAGAAAGACAGACAGACAGACAGACGGACAGACAGACAGATAGAAAAAGAAGGAAGGAAAGAAAGAAAGGAGGAAAGAACATAAAAGAAAGGAGGAAAGAAAGAAAAAGAAAGAAGGAAAGAAAGAAAGAAAGAAAGAAAGAAAGAAAGAAAGAAAGAAAGAAAGAAAGAAAGAAAGAAAGAAGAGGAAAGAAAGACTAAATCTACTGGATGAGAAAATGGGAAGAAATGTTGAAGACATTGAATTGGGCAGAAAGTTCATGAACAAAACTAAACTGCACAGGAAATACATCAAGGAGTCAACAACTGAGATCTCATCTTTTTTTTTTTTTTTTTTAAAGCTTCTGCATATCAAAACAGATCAGCAAAAGAGTAAATAGAAAACCTATAAATTGGGGAAAAATAGCTACTTTTTCCCTAGACAAACGTCTTCTATCTAGGACCTATAAAGAATTACAGAGGTTTTTTTGTTTTGTTTTGTTTTGTTTTTGTTTTTTTAAATGTATTTAGCACAGGGTCTCACTACATAGATTGCATTTGCAGTGATCCTCCTGTTCTCAGCCTCCCAAGTGCTAGGATTACAGGCATGTGCCACCATGCCAGTCTCAATCACCCTCTTAGGGCACCCCAGCCAGGGTTAGGGCTGGCACAGCACACTAGGGATCCAACCCCGGTCCCTGCATCTGCTTAAGCAATTGCTCTAATCCACTGAGCTATCTGGCCTTCCCATAGAACCTATAAAGAATTTTTTAAAAATCAGTCCCCCACATGGTGGCACGTGCCTGTAATCCTAGCACTGGGGAGGCTGAAAATAGGAGGATCACTAGGGGTCCAAGCTCCAGAGTGAGACCCTATACCAAATATGTAAATAAAAACAAAAGTCATCCTCTAAATTTAAAGACCCAATTAAAAATGGGTATCTGAGGTGAATATTCATTTCTCAGAGGAAGAAATACAAATGGAAAATACATATATGAAAAAAATGCTCACCATTATTGGTTTTTTGAGAAATGCAAATTAAAACAACACTGAGACTCTACCTCACCCCAGAAAGAATGACTAACATCAAGGAATCAACCAGTAAGAAATGCTGAAGGGCTATGGGGGGCGGGGTGGAGAAGGAACACTTCTGCACTATTGGTAGGAGTACAGACTGGTACAATCACTATGGCAGTCGGTGTGGAGATTCCTTAAAAACTAGGATTAGAGTTACCATTCAGCTCAGTTATTCCCCTCCTGGCTATTTTCCCAGAAGTACTGAAAACATCATACCACAGTGATATATGTGCACCTATGTTTATAGCAGCACAATTTGTCATAGTTAAATCTTTCAAGCAACCCAAAGGGCCCATTGACTGAGGAACACATAAAAAAGATGTGATATTTTTACACAGTGGAGTATTACTCAGCTATAAGAAAAGGTAAACTCAAGGTTTTTATAATTAAATGAGTGCAACTAATTACAAGTGAAAGAAATCAGATCCACATATGTGAATATCATATTATCTCTCTGTAAAAAACCTACAAGAGAGGGGCTGGGGAGATAGCTCCATGGCACAAGTGCCTGCCTGGCAAGTGCAAGATAGTGAGTTTGAACCCTGGTCCCAGGGGGGAAAAAAAGAGTAAATAGAATCTGAAAGGTACAATGAATACTGTGAACGGGAAAGAAATGGTTCAAATGGAAGGAATAACAGGGATATGGGAAAGGAGAGAGAGAGAGAGAGAGAGAGAAGGAAGAAAGGAAGGAAGGAAGGAAGGAAGGAAGGAAGGAAGGAAAGAAAAATATATTTATGTACACTGAATAGCTTGGATAATTCTGCAGCTGACTTCTGCTGGTCTACTGAATGGAGCATTTTTAATGCTTCATTTTTTTTTTTTTTGTCTCTCTCCCCTTTAATTTTTTAAAATTAAAAATTTGTGACCAGAGACAAGCTGCCACGCCAAGTGATGAGGGGCGACTGTGTTAGAAACAATGGCAGGTACAGCGTTGGCGTCTCGGGCGCGGCTCGGAGTTTGGGGAATGAGGGCCATGCAAACCCGAGGCTTTAGCTCGGACAAAGATCACGAGAGTTCTTCAGGCTCGATCCGAGACGCCGGTGGGGCCTTCTCGAAGAGGGAGCAGGCTGAAGAGGAGCAGTTCTTCCTACAGAACACTAAAGAACAACTGGCAGTCTTGAAGAAACACCATGAAGAAGAGATCTATCATCATAAAAAGGAAATTGAGCATATGGAGAAAGAAATTAAACGACATAAGCAGAAGATTAAACAACTAAAACATGACTAAATGTGTATGTTCCCCATAGGATGGCATCTATCATTGCCTAATTCTATGTAGACATAATCCTAGTCTAATTACTATTTGGTCTGTATGCTGCCAACATAATAAATTGTCATCAGTGAAAAAAAAAATTGGTGACCAATTTTTATATCGGATAATCTGATCAACCAATTTAACGACAACAATATGAAATACAACAGCCATTGTTGAAATCTTGTCATTTTGTTTACTGAAATTCTGTATTTTTTGCTTTTTTTTTTACTATTTTTTGTATTCCTGTAAAGAAATAAAAAAAGATAAAAAAGAGACAGTTTTGCAGAATGGATCAAGAAATAGGATTGCATGTTAAAAAAAAAAAAAAAACACTTCAGCTGGCTGTGGTTGTACACGCCTGTACTGAGGCAGGAGGATCACTGTGAGTTTGAATCCAGCCTGAACTGCAAAGTGAGTTTAAGGCCAGCCTGAACTGCATTATGAAACCCTGCATCAAAGAGATCAAAAAGGTAAAAATAAAAAAAGAAAGAAAGAAAAATAAATAAAGAAAATAAAATAAATTTAAAAAGGAAAGGAGAGAAAGAGACAGAGACAGTGAGCAACAAAGAAAAAGAAAATCAGCGCATCCACGTTTAACTTGAAATTCATAGACTGGAAATCAAAAGATGGAGAACAGCACTCCATGTGATGGGAGCCCAGAAAAACAAGCATAGCTATTCTATTTGCAAATAACGCGAACTCTTTATTTTAAAATTTTTTAGAGACAGGGTTTCATTAAGTCACTAAGATGTTCAGTCTGCCCCTGAATTTGTAGTACTCCTACCTCAACCTCCTAGAGTCATGGGGTTACAGGCTTGGACCACAAGCCTACCTTGTCTTGGTTTATTTTATTTTTAATCTTATTTTTAACTAGCTCATTTATTTTAACACTTCTGAGAAATGAACCCAGGATCATTTGTGTACCAGGTAAGAGCTCTACCACTGCACTATACGCTCAGCCCCAAACCTGAGATTCTCCTAACTGCTAAGTTAGGTGGAAATACTGTAGGCAGGTGGACGAGCGTAGGCCCTTGTGGGCATCAGTGCAGGTGGTGAATACACATAAAAACTGTATCTGAACCTTAAAGTCCCAGTGGCCAGATCTACATACTTTCTTAAGGGATAGGTTTCCACTGTTAGTATCAACCTTCTGAGATTTCCCATACAAGTAAACCATTAACTTATTAGTGGCAGAGCGGAACATCCTCTGCCACCCACTAAGACTAAAGACAAGACTAAGACAATAGATTATTTTTATTTTTTTTTTCTTGTTTCAGAACCTTTGTTTGTTTATTCACTCATTTTTGTGGCCAGCTCAGCCCGCCCCAAGGGCAGGGCTGGTGCAGCACGTGGTGCCGGGGATAGAACTGCGGTCTGTAAAGCTGCCCAAGCTTTCCCAAGCAGGCGCTTTAAACCACTGAGCCATCCTACCAGGCCGACAATAGATTATTGATCAAGGTTAATTATATCTTCCATGACCTGCTTTCTACTGGATCAATATTACCTAAGTGACTATTTTATAATCTTATTGGTTGATCATAATTTTCCCCATGTTTTACACATCTTGTGCTTTTTCTCTACAAAACTTCTGTTGTGAAATGGGCTCACTGACAACCCATTGAGGACTCTCTTCTCTGTCAGGAGCTATTCTCATTCCCCCAAATTTCCCTGCTCAAAACCTTCGTTGTTTCTTAGAATTCATTCTTTTATTTCAGGGAACACAAATCCAGTGTATCAGATATCTAGCAGGTTGGGAGTTACATTGATTCCTCCTATGTCACTGGGAGGTCCTATCTCACATACATACTGCCCCCCAAAAGAGAAATTCAGCATCACTGATACAATTTAGACCCTTCCCTGCACCTCCTTCCTGTTGTTTTGCGGAAATCTGGCTTAGCACTGAAATATGAGCTATTACCTTAATGTTCACCCTATAGTTATCTGTCCACAGATACTGGACTTGCATGTGCCCATAACTGTGTCAACTAAGTCCTTAAAGTAAATCAACACAGACAGGTAGATGACAGGAGAGACAGACAGAAGGTAGATAAATTGATGATAGATGTGACAAATAAAGGTAGATGGTAGGTAAATAGGTGAGAGATGGACAATAGGCTCTCACTATTTCCGCCCTTCCTGTCACTCCTATGCCATCCTATCACCATGGCCATTGTGTTGCCAAAGCTTAACCACTTGTTCAGGGTCAAGGATAGGTGAATAGTTGATATTTATTATAAGATTCAAGTCTTTTTTTTTTTTTTTTTTTTTTTTGTCTTTTTGAGACAGGGTCTCGTTATGCAGTTCAGGCTGGCCTTGAGCTCACTTTTGTAGCCCAGGCTGGCCTCGAACTTGCACCGATCCTCCTGCCTCAGCCTCCCGAGTGCTGGGATTACAGGCGTGCGCCACCACGCCCGGCTTATAAGATTCAAGTCTTATAACCGTCATTCTTCAGATAAAGAAGGAATCTGTCACTCAAAGGATACAACTGGGTCTGGGCTGTGAGCTGGAGTGAGTTCTGTCCACAGCAGGCATGAGCCTCCACACCACTGTCTTCACTGTGTCTGAAAGCCCAGTTGATGCCACCAGTGCCATCCTCCCAAAGACGTCTTCCTGGGCACCTCCAGGTCAGGGCAGCAGTTCCGCTAGGCATGGCTGCCAAACCCCACAGAAAGTACTTCCTAGCCTCACTGCTTCCTGGGCTCCTTTCCATCCATTTCTCCACATGATGCTCTCCTGCCTGCAAACCAGACAGCAGGTGTTGCTTCCATCAGACTAGAGAACTAGGTGGCCTACAGACCTCACTATGTATAGAAATGGCCCGGTGTAGACAAAAGGTACACAGAGAGTTTGAGTTTTCAGAATTATTATGTCCAGTGCTTACAGGAACCAGAGAGCCGCCCAGGACCCACAGGTCCCTGGACCATCCCTGTAAGGCCATCATGGCCTTCTCTGTACTCACATGGTTGTCTGGCCACCACTGAGTTTCCGGAGGATCACACTTCTCTCTGAGTGCTGTTGTTGGGCCAGCTGGGTCCAGCCTTCAGACCACAGCTGTGCATGCAACTCAAGGGCATGTCATGTGGGAGGCTGGGGACTTTAGACCCAGACTCGTGGAGCCTGGACTTCACTCTTCACTCAACAATTGTTTCTTGGGCACCGTAATGGTTCTGCACAGTGCTAAAGCCATGGGAGTGGGGGAGGGAGTGTGATGTCATCTGTTACATCCTCTGCCCTAGAGGCTCTCATTGGAGGATTGACAGAATCTGCCCCAGACACAAGATTAGTCTTCCTGAGAGGTCATCAGTCAGCTCAGAGTGCAGGATTTGGAGAAACTTTAATTTTCTTATTCAGAGTATTCTATCATGAGTAAATAATATTTTATAATCAGAAAAGACATGTAAGGATCCTTTCCTATCTGCTCTCCCAAAATTGAGTATTAGCATTCTGCTTAAATTTTTTCTGATAGGTCAAGAGAGAGACTGATAGAGACATACAGAAAGACTCAGACAGAAAAAGAGAGACAGTGATAGAGGATTCCTTTTACTTGACACATCTTTGATTACTAGTGATACCGATGGCTCCAACACAGAATCACATTACCTCTTTGCACTTCTTCTCTGGTGATTTAGATTTTCCTGGGCTTCACTATCTTCTCCCTTGTCTTGGTCCTCTTTTTTTAATGATGTGTAAGACCTAATCATGTGATAATATCTTTACTCCTTGTCTATTGCATTATTGCAATGTTTGTCCTTAGACTGAACTATTTTATACCAAGAGACATGCGTGACGGGAACAAATCCAACACTCTTCCTACCTGTGACTTTTGGCTTTGTGGTCTGTCTCAGGAATTTCTACAGCCTAGAGGATGCTATTTCATAGTTTTAATTTTATTCTTGTGATTTATGTATTTAAGCAACTCGGGTTCATTTTGGTTTAAGATATGAGAGCAGGATTAAACTGTGTTTTCCTCATTCATGAAATGCCTTGAGATACCAAAAAACCCATGCATATTTGAAGTGATACTGGGATTCCTTAATTTGTTTCACTATTTGTTGCTCCAAAGTGCCATAGTATTTTAATTACTATAAAATTTATAAATATATTAAAATCCACTAGGAAATGTGATTCACTGTTTTTCAGAAGTTCTAAGGTATCGTTCTATTTTTCAATTGAACTTTAGAGTCTTTGGTAAATTCCACCTAAAGCAAGCTTTCGTTTGAATCTCCAAATTTGCAAAACAATATTTAGGCCTAAAAATATGACATGAGTGTCCATTTCAGTGAAAAAGTATTGTCTAAGAACATGGATGTTTGAGGGATAGATGTTGTAGGTTCAAATTCCAGTTTGGAAACCTTCTGTATGGCCTGGGGACAAGATAGTAAAGTTCCTAGCACCTTAGCTCCTACACATACGAAATGTGAGTAGTAAGGGCTGCTTTATAGGAGGATGTAGGACTTCGGCAAATGAATGTTTTCCTCATGGTCAGCATGATGCTTGTCACATTTTTCATAGACATGAACTTTCTTTATGTGTTATATTTTTCTTTTCATTTATATGTGTTATATTTTTCTTTTCAGTTACATGAATTGACACACATGAAATATAGAAAATATAGTGGATGTCCCTCGGGAAACAGTTATATGGAAGAATTACCCTTTTTCACTCCACCTACAATCTTTCAGGGTCAACTCAACTTCAGTATATGAGATATGCTGAATAGAAAATAAAATAAAACACTCATGGACCATGGTCTATATTTTATCCATTAAAAACCACCCTTCATGTGTTCCATATAATTCAAGCCAGAGATCAAGTCTGTCTGAAAATATACAGTCCTGGTGGGTGAGGGAAGAGAATAAGTTCTCAGCTATTTTATTTTGTTTTACATTTCATTCTCATGCTAAGACTCCATTTTATAGGTTTCAGCTGCAACAGGGATTTCCTGGCTCATTATGAATTCTTGAATGTGAACAGCTTTAGCAGAAATACTCCAAAACTTTGATATACAGACATAACTACAGGTCTTTTCACTATAGGAAAATTGCAACATTAACGTGACTCCCTTGTGATTCATCAGGAACAACGAACTGCAGGGCTTGATGAGTTCATGGACAATGCCACCAGCAGCGCATGTGCTGTACATGTTTATCTATTCACTGCCATTGCAGGGGCTTTCCACTCCCGAGTCTCCATAGCAGATATTTCCTCCTGGTCCTCATTTCTGGCATGTAAGGATTTTATTTTTGGAATATAGTTTAATGAGCAATAACAGCCAGCCACAGGGATCTGGATGGCCATGACAGTTCCGTAGATGCTGAAACCTTGGAGCTCTGGTTTCTAATGGAGTGGCCTCATAGAACACGCACTTGGTTAATCAGTCTTCTTGCACTTACTTTGCTCTCTCTGCAAAGGATCACAGTAATCTCAAAGTAATTTTTTAACTAATTCTTTTAGGGTTTTCTTATTTTGTTTTGCAGTGTGTGTGTGTGTGTGTGTGTGTGTGTGTGTGTGTGTAGGATCTCACTATGCAACTTAAACTCCTAGTGATTCCCCTGTTTTCATCTTTCCCTGTGCTGGGATTACAGATTCATACCACCACACCAGACTTGGTTGCCAGCTCAGCGTGCCTGGGGGCAAGACCAGTGCAGCATTCTCAAATAATTTTAATGCTTCATAAATGCACAAGTCTGAAACCTCTATACTTTTCTATAAGTACTATATTAATTCCATGTGATTGCATAGCAAATTCCTTTAAGACCCACATGATCTCTGAGGTCAGGAGGCTAGATCTCCTGGCCTTACCTGGATCTTCTAGTCTTAAATCTCTAATGAAGCTTCTGTTGACCTACGAGTTGGGCTGTGCAGGTCTTATTAGAAAGCTGAACTGGGGCTGGAGAATATGTGTCCAAGGTCAATACCCTAACCAGGCCTGATGGAGAGAAGAAGGCATATGTTCAACTGGCTTACAGTTAAAACACACTGGATGTTGCCAACAAAATTGGGAGTCTGAGTCCAGCTAGCTAATTCTAAATGCATACTATGTTTCTCCATAAAGAAAAGCATAAACACACACCACAACTGTGGCCGGAGTCACATTGGTTGGAGACCAGACCTCAAGATAAAACAATAGTAGGATGAGATAAATATTAACACTTGGTATAATAATGTTGAAATAGACATCACCCACATCAGTGGGCAACAAAGATCCTGGACCCATCCCATGCCTGCTCACTACATGACTTGTTTCTCCACTGGATCAATAGTATCTAAACAGTTGTACTCATAATCTTGTTGGTTGATCACAGCTGTAACCCTCATTGTACCCATGTGGTTGTGCTCTATAAAAGTTCCACTGGGAAGTGGGGTCCTCCAGCTCCCTTCTGCTGGGACTCAGGACACTCTTCTGTCCTTATCACACAGAAGTTTCTTTCTCACAATAAATATTTTCTACTCTAAACCTCCATTGTTCCTACAATTCAATCTTTAATTTTTACAGAGCAGAAACTCAGCATATCTGATATCTAACAGATTGGGTGTTAAAATATCTCCATTATATCATTTTTGGAGGTTTTGTTATCATTCCTGTATCGAAATCATGAAACACAACAGCATATTCTAAGTTTTGTAAATGCCTTGGAATTTATGGCTATGCTATTGTTTTATATATAGGAGTATTTTCCCCCATGAACTTAATTCTTTCCATGATTCTAATTACAAACTAAACTGGTCATGAACCAAATCAAATTTCCTCAATGAAGTACACATTGAGCCTAACCACCAAATTTGTGATCAATTTTGTATATGTGTGGAGTCCACAAAAAATTTATATACACTTCTGAGAAAGAAAAATAGTGGGAGCCAGCAAAATAGCTCAGTGGACTAGAGAACCTGCTTGGGCAAGATTAGACAAGTTTAGGCAAGTGCAGAGACTTCAGTTCAGTTTAGGCAAGTGCAGAGACTGCAGTTCAGTCCCTGGCACACCACATGCTATGTCACCCCACCCCCTGGGCAAGCTGAGACAGCCAGAGTCAGGATATAATGGCGTACACCTGTAATCCCAGCACTGCAGAGGCTAAAAACAGGAGGACCACTGAGTCCAAGCTGCATGAGACCCTGTAACAACTATATAAATTAGAGAGAGAGAGAGAGAGAGAGAGAGAGAGAGAGAGAGAGAATAACAAAAAATAGTATGTTTTTCAATGAATGGTGTCACTCATTTGGGGGAACCTAAAGGATGTCACAGATTAAGAAAACCTGAATTTCCATTGACATCCTTTAAATGATGAGTCACTCTGGACCCAGCAGCCAAGCCCACTGCCTGACCCAGCATCCAGGCTCACCCAGTGAGTGAGACCTCCCCTGGCTGGCAGGAAACTCAGCCGACCCAGCAGCCAGGTCACAGCACAAATTGAGCAGCCCCGACTGACGGACCAACCGGCAGGCATGCAGTTCTGCACCAAAGGTCACTGCTATACAGAATGATACGGACAAGAACAAAAATGCAATCTCAGGTCCTGAGCCCTCCTGAAACAAATACATGAGACACTAGCATAGAAGAAAATGGGAATCATAAGCCGGGTGTGGTGGCGCACTCCTTAATCCAGCACTCGGGAGGCTGAGGGAGGAGGATCGGTGTGAGTTCGAGACCAGCTGGGCTACAAAAGTGAGCTCAAGGCCACCCTGAAATGCATAGCAAGACCCTGCCTCAAAAAGATAAAATAAAAAAAAGAAAATGGGAATCATGCAGCTGAAAGCTCTGAATTAGTAGCAGCTGAAGTAAAGAAACTGCAGAAATGTAGAGAGGAACTCTGATTGGAGATAACCTCTGAAGATAAAAAAGAAATCTTTGAATTATTAGGGTTAGAAGTAAAAAAAGAAAAAAAAGAAAAGAAAAAGCTTCAGAAAAGTATAGAAGGAATGAGATTAGAAATAACCTTGGATGTAGAAAAAGTCATCTTTAAATTAATAGCGTATAAAGTAAAAGAACAACTGCAGAAAGGTAGAGAGGAAATGAAAGGAGAAACAACCTCTGAAATAGAAAACAAAGGATAACTATAATAAAAGACTTAATAAATGCCTCTAAGGAAGATACTGATAAAGAATTAGAGATTAGAAAAATGATGGAATCCTTGAATGAACAATATAGGAAAGAAATAGATCACATGAAACAGGTTCAAAGAGTTATACAGGAAAATAAGATCTCAATCACAAACTGGCAACACTATATGAATGAAAGTGAAGATAGAACTTCATATCTTGAAGACAGAGTCACAGCTAGTGAAAAGGTAGGAAAGGATCTCATAAAAACAACCAAGATTAAAAAAAAAAAAACCAAGATGCAGGAAAAAGACAACATCTGCAAGATGATGCAAAAATGAACAACGTGAGATTAATAGGAATCAGTGAGAAAGAAGGAGTCAATACAAAGGATATAAAAAGAATATGGGCAGAAGTAATAGTAGAAAACTTTGAAAATATGAGAAAACAACTGGACATTCAGATAACTGAAGCATACAGAACTACAAATAACAGCAACCCAACTAAAAACATACCCAGATGTACAACAATCAAGATCCCAAAAATCCAGCAGAAGAATAATATACTAAAAGCAACTATGGAAAAGAAACAGATTATGTTTAAAGGAAAACCCACCAGAATAATGGCAGATTTCTGCTCAAAACCATGAAATCAAATTACAGCCCACAGTGATAGCACCTTGAAAAGTTCTCTTTCAAGTATGAGGGAAAAGTGAAATACTTCCACAACAAGGACAACTAAAGAATTTCATGATGTCACAGCCAACCCTACATAGACTACTAAAAAACAGTTTAGAGGGAGACCAAAGGGACCTGATCTCTATAAAAGAGAAAATAAAGAACACATCAAACTGGGTAACCAATTAAATAGGAGAAAGGGGGCCGGCAGGATGGCTCAGTCGTCAAAAGTGCCTGCTTAGGAAAGCCTGGGTGGCTTCAGGGACCGCGGTTCGATTCCCGGCACCACATGCTGCGCCAGCCCCACCCTCAGGGCAGGCTGAGCCAGCCATAAAAATAAATTAATAAACAAACAAAAGTTCTGAAACAAGAAAAAATAAATAAATAAAATTAAAAATTCTAAATAAATAAATAAACAGGAGAAAAAAAGGAGTAAACAGTAATAAGTAAAAGACATGCCAGTCATAACTGAAAATATTTCAATTATAATCATCAATCTAAATGGACCCAATTCTCCAATTAAAAGAAATAGATGGGTGGAGTGGATAAGGATGCAAAACATAACAATATGCTGTACACAAGAAACACACTTAACTCATGAAGAAACTCACAGGATAAATGTTAAAAGATGGAAAACAATACTACATACTCTAGCACCTCAAAAAAAAGCAGGGGTAGCAATCCTGTTTTCAGACAGTCTAAATTTCAAACCAAGACTAATCAAATGAAATAAAGAAGGCCACTATATATGGGTTAGCGGAAAAATTCAAGGTGAAGAGGTAACACTCATAAATATGTATGTACTCAATATGGAAGCATCAAGTTATATAAGACAAATCTTTATGGGCCAGAAAAATCTAATATCCAATACCACAATCTTAACAGGAGACCTTAATACCTCTTTATCCCAAAAAGCTAGGTCAAGCAGAAAAAAATTAGCAAAGAAGTCACAGAATTAAACCAGATCTTGGAACAACTGGATTTCGTGGACAAACACAGAGTGTTCCACCCAACCACTTCAGAATACAATTTTTTTTTAGCAGCAGACAGGACGTCTTCCAAAATTGACCACATACTAGTGCATAGGTCATACTTAAATATATGCAAGAAAACAGAAATTATAACATGTATATTATCTGACCACAATGCAATGAAACTGGAAATAAATGAAAAAGAAATCACAAGAACCCCAGAAATACATGAAAATTAACAATACCCTTCCAAGCAACCAATGGGTTACAGATGAAATTAAACAAGAATTAAATAATATCTACAATTTAATGAAAATTCAAACACAACCTACAGGAATTTATGGGATGCAATGAAGGCAGTTCTTAGAGGGAAATTTATAGCTCTGAACTCACACATTAAGAAAACAGAACAGGAACAAATAATACTCTCATGCAGCACGTAAGCTGACTAGAAAAGGAGGAGCAAATGAGACCCAAAGCCCAAAGACAGGAGGAAATTATAAAGATTAGAGCAGAAATTAACTGAGTGGAGAGAAAGAAAACAATACAAAGAATTAATGAATTAAAAAGCTGGTCCTTTGAAAGAATAAATAAAATTGATAAGCCCCTAGCTAACCTCATCAAAAAAAGGAAAGGACTCAAATTCAAGCAATAAGGAATGAAAATGATGATATTACTACAGACCCAGTAGAGATTCAGAGGATCATAAATAGCTACTTTGAGAATCTTTACTCTCACAGAATTGAAGACACAGAAGAAATGGACAGATTCCTAGAAAAGTATAAGTTACCAAAACTAAATCAAGATGATATAAGAACTCTCAATAACCCAGGAACAGCCAATGAAATACAAAATGTAATAAAAAGTCTACTGACAAAGAAAAGTCCAGGTCCTGATGGATTCACAACTGAATTCTACAAGAAATTTACTCCTCAAAATCTTCAGTGAAATTAAAAAAGAAACAATGCTCCCAAAAACATTCCTACATGCAAATATTACACTGGTACCAAAACCAAAGAGAGATGCAACTAAAAAAGAGAACTACAGGCCAATTTCTCTCTGAACATAGATGCAAAAATCCTCAATAAAATGCTTGCAAATAGAATAGAGCAAATCATCAAGAAGATTATGCACCACCACAAGGTAGGACTTGTCCCAGAGATGCAAGAATGGTTTAATATACACAAATCTATAAATGTAATAATACACTATATCAATAGAGCCAAAGCTATAAACCACAGGATCACCTCAATTGATGCAGAAAAGGATTTTGACAAAGCCCAACACTCATTCATGTTCAAATTACTAGAGAAAATTGGAACAGAGGGCCTCTACCTCAGTCTGATAGAAGCCATCTATAACAACCCCAGTGGTCAACATAATTCAGCACTTCCCATTGGTTCATAACCTGGTGGCTGAGTTTCCACATTTCCAGGGTGACAGAGCTTCAGGCATCCAAGATGGGGAGGTGGTGCTCTGATGAGAAACACTGGGGATCAGAGCTGCTGGTGGCCTGTTGCCTGCAGGCAAAGGTGAGCATGTGGTGGCTCAGTCCTGTGTGGTGACAATCAGAATCTACAGTGTCTCCTTCCCCCAGAGCCTCATGGTCCTTCCAGCTCTGAGCATAGGCTGAGGCAGCCTCAAAGGTGCCAGGAGCAGAGGTGGTAGCAGGTCCAACATCTAAGATCAAGGAGGCAGCCATATAGGCTGTGCCATGGATTCCAGAGGAAAACACATAGTGATGATGCATTGGGAGGTGGCTAGAGGAGGCAGCCGATTGGCATGCAGGAGTGTTCCTCTGTGAGTTCCTATGATGAGATCTGCTAAAGTGGAAGAAAACTATTAAAAAAGTTGTTCAATTGAATAGTTTAGGTTTATGGAAATCAAAACTATGAAGTAAGGTCTTTAATCTCTTTCCAAAATGCTGCTTGCACTCAGACCTTGAGCTGGATACACACCCCCTCCCCACTCCACTTTCAATCTATTCTCTAGTATTTCACTTTGCCTCTTTAGGTGGATTTTGCTAGAAATGCAGTGAACTCAGGGTAACCATCCATCAAGTGTCTTATTTTGAATTCAGCCAAGTTACTCCCTTGTCTTTTGAAAGTTACTCCCTTGTCTATTCATCTGGAGGTTGACTTAAGGTCACTTTTTCTGCCTGTTTGTGAGGTTCGCCCTGCGCAGTAGAGGAAAACTGGCTCTTTGAGCGTGACCTACCTGGTGTCACTCAGCTACTCATGCATCCCTAAGGAAGCCCTGTCTATAAGGCTGGAATGTGGTGACTCCTCTTCATCTCTGTCTCACTTTCTTTCTTTCCGGCCCTCTACTCAGTGGCCACATGTGCCTCTACTCTTCTCAAAAAGTGCTTCCCAAAGCTCTGGAATTCTTGATTCTGCATGCATCTGCATGAGAAGCTAAGCAGGCGGTCCGGTATGTTTCATATGCTTCCAACCAGCTGTTTCTAATCACTAGGAGTTTTAGCAGTGCAAGCCACTCCTCTCTTGGATCTGCAGTGCAGCCTGTGCTTTCCACACCACATGTCCATTGGTTTGGTCTTAGGTAGCTAATTAGATAGAAAGATTATAGGCAGTTACATAGGGCCAGGCCCTCAAGGATGGCATGGAATACAAAGTGACTTTATAACTATAGTGGTGACTATATATGACTATATGACTTTATAGCTATGGTGACTTTATAACTCTATGGTGGGCCAGCTCTCAAGACAAGAGTAAACAAATGCAGCCACATACTTCCCTAAGGGATTGATATACTAAATAAGTGTAAGTCACCTTGGAAGAACCTGAAAGAGTCACTAGCTCAAGCCCAGTAGGAAAAGATCTTGTTCAGTATTCTTGTCCAATTGCTATGTGACTCACTTCTCCATTTGGTCGTGGATTTAACCAATTTTCCCTGAGCAATGGTGCTTGTAATCTCATTGGTAGACCATAGTTTGTCCCACTTCATGCCCACCTAAGCCAGTTCTCATGCTCTCCATGATCTGAGACCCGCCTCACCACATGGTTTTCCTCTATAAAAGTCCCTGGATGAAACAGCTTCCTCGGGACACCCACTAGGACCTCCCTCCTGTCCCTTTCTTGGACAGGAGCTTTCTTTCCCACAATAACTGTATTCTGCTCATAAGTTCCATTTGTTCCTAAAATTCGTTCTTCAGTTTTAGAGAACATGAACCCATCTCTGGTGCTTTCTAGGTTGGGAGATCATTTTTCCCCTATATCATTTTGGAGATCATCCACCAGGATCAGTTTTTTCTCCCTGTATTAGTTCCATTGTGATTAAAGAGGAAGAGACCAGGGATGAAGGGGCCTGGACAGTTAAGGAGCGTCAGTATCACTAGGACCTCAGGAGGAGGTGGACCTGCCCAGGGGTGTCCTTCCCAGCTGGGAGCACCCAGCGCAACTGCAATGTGTTCAAGGCATCTCACATGTGCACCATGAGTACACACCCTTGTTGCTTCTTCAGGTACCACAGAGTCCTGTTCTGAGGTTGATAGGAAGGGTTCCAAGAACTGGCAAGGGAAAGTACTGTGCCTTGCTTCTCACTAACTTCTAATTACAGTTGTGCATGTTGTCCCACTGCAAATGTGAGCAGCAAACTACAGCAGTGTCAGTAGCACCTGTGTGGCCTTGTCAATAGATGACATCTCAGTTGTTTTAACTCTCCTTGAATTAGGTTGTATGCCATAACCATTTCAGGACTAGGCATCTTTGAACCTCTATTAGGCTTCTTCACTATGTAAATAAAGAAGCACAGTACTCAGTATAGAAACACACCATAAATACATTTTTACACTGTGCTATTGATTTCCAATAAAACAGATTTTCTTTATGTAGATGCTCATCAATAGACAGTTCCTCCTGTGATGGTGTTGCATTGCATAAACCCACTAGGAGGCTGAGCATGATGCCATAGACGTGTATTCACAGCATCCTGCAAGGATGACACAGGAGAACTTCAAGCTCAAGCCTACCCTGGGCTGCTAAGAGAGAAACACCCTTTCTCAAAATAAAAGCGATGTAAGAAGTACAGTAATGTTGCTTCATCTTCAATTTCCATCCGTAGTACCACAAAAAAAGATAAACAAAAAAATTATTGTGAATTGAAAATATTATAAATTGAAAATACATTTAATACACCTAAATTACTGAACACTATGGCTTAAAATAAGCTGCCTTAAATAGAATACAGGGATTAGGTAAAATCATCTAACATGAAGTATTGAACATCTAATACAATTTATTCAATAGCTGTACCCAAAACCTCCTGGCCATACAGTACACTGCACAATCTGTTTCCATTCGTGATGATGGGAGTAACAGGCAACTGGGTGCCTGCCTCTTCCCAGCATAGTGAAGGAGGAGCATTATACTGCAAAACAGCCCAAGAAAGAATCAACATTTATAATTCAAAGTCCACTTTCTCACTAAATCTCCTGGAGGAAAATGTAGGTAGAAATCTTAAGTCATAGGGGTAGGTAAGAAGTTCATGAACAAAAATCAAACTGCAAAGGAAATGTTTCAAAGAATCAACAACTGGCATCTGATCTTTTTCTTATTTATTTATTCATTCATTCATTCATTTATTCATTTATTTATTTATGCTATGGTCGGCTCAGCCTGCCCTGGGGGTGGGGCTGGTGCAGCATGTGGTGCTGGGGATTGAACCACAGCTTGCCTAAGGTTGCCTAAGCAGGCACTTTAGACTGCTGAGCTATCTCACCGACTCCCTGGCATCTCGTCATTTTGAAAAGTTTCTGCACTTTGAAAGAAATCACCAACAGAGCAAAAATAAAACTAACTGGGAAGAAATAATAGCAACTGTCCTGCAAATAAAGGACTTCTATCTAAAACATGTAAACAATTTAAAAAGTCAATATATGTATATACAAACATCTCAGATGAAGAAATACAAATAAGTATGTCAAGTAAATATATGAAATGATGTTCAACATTATTGGTCATTCAAGAAAGCAAATTAAAATAACACTTCTGCCTTGTTGGTGGGAGTACAGACTGGTACATCCACTGTGGAAACCAGTGTGGGGATTCCTCAAAAATCTAGAATTGGAGGTCCCATTCAACCCAGCTATTCCCACCTAAGTACTTTTCCATAATTACTGAAAACATCATACCACAATCATATATATCCACCAACATTTATAGCAGTGCAGTTTGTCATGGTGAAATCTTTGAAATAACTGAAATACTCATCAACTGAGGAAGGAATAAAAAGATGTGGTACTGGCCAGGCCGCGGCTCCTGAGCTCCCAGCAGAGGTGCGGTGAGCCGGTGGGGGGACCGCGAGGCGAGCGCGGGAGCCCGGGTGGCGAGTGAGCTGCCCGAAAATGCACTCGGATGCTGCAGCTGTCAACTTTCAGCTGAACTCTCATCTCTCAACACTGGCAAATATTCATAAGATCTACCACACCCTTAATAAACTAAATCTAACAGAAGACGTTGGCCAAGACGATCACCAAACAGGAAGCCTCCGGTCTTGCAGTTCTTCGGACTGCTTTAGTAAAGTGATGCCCCCAAGGAAAAAGAGAAGACCTGCTTCTGGAGATGACTTATCTGCCAAGAAGAGTAGACATGATAGCATGTATAGAAAATATGATTCAGCTAGAATTAAGACAGAAGAAGAGGCCTTCTCAAGTAAGCGGTGCTTAGAGTGGTTCTATGAATATGCAGGTACTGAGGATGTTGCAGATCCTGAAGGAATGGAGAAATTTTGTGAAGACATTGGTGTAGAACCTGAAAACGTAGTTATGCTTGTCCTAGCTTGGAAATTGGATGCACAAAACATGGGTTATTTTACCTTACAAGAATGGTTAACAGGAATGACTTCTTTACAATGTGATACAACAGAAAAACTCAGAAATTCTTTGGATTGCTTGAGATCATTATTAAATGATTCTACAAACTTTAAACTTATTTACAGATACGCATTTGATTTTGCACGGGAAAAGGACCAACGCAGCCTAGATATAAACACTGCCAAGTGCATGTTGGGACTGTTATTAGGAAAAATCTGGCCCCTTTTTCCATTTTTTCACCAATTCTTAGAGCAATCAAAATATAAAGTGATTAATAAAGACCAGTGGTGCAATGTGCTTGAATTCAGCAGAACCATTAATCTCGACCTCAGCAACTACGATGAAGATGGAGCCTGGCCAGTCTTGTTGGATGAGTTTGTGGAGTGGTATAAAGACAAGCAGATGTCCTAGGACTGTATGCATAGCAGCGAGAGAGTCACTGTTACCAGTTATGTCACCCATTAGCCATAAATTGCTGTTTGTATCAAAGCGCATGCTGCTTTTCTTGCACTGTCTCCCTTGCACAGGGATGTTTTGGTGTTTGCTGTTGAATG
>PVJA010026522.1:0-29559 GCA_004027025.1 Myocastor coypus
CTTTATATTACGTTCAGGCTCTCCACCTTAGCTCCCACCCTAGGCTACACCCATAATCCCAGAAGTACTTCCACCCATAATCCCATCAGTACTAAAACCTATAATCCCAGGGATCATGGATCAAGTCTCAAGCTCTAGAAGTCTCCACCCAATGACTCCATGAGGCTTTGGGGGGACAACTAGACATAAACCATAACAGTGACATTCTGAGATCATACTCACAAAACAAGAAAATTTTCAATGAAAAAGCCATAAGTTTAATCTTTCCCTGACAGTAGCAAGTTCTCTAACTGAAAGATTTCTTTGGCTCCCAGAAAAAGATACATGCTTCTCCTATATTTGCTAAGGCCTTCCTGATAGACTATTTAGTAATTATAAGACAAAGAAGCTTTCTGATGCTCTGCTCATTCTACCACTGAGGTTTGGAAGACACCGTAAAATCACTTGCATGCCACAATCTTTTAGCTAACATTTATGGAGGGCCGCCTGCTACAAGCCAGATCCAATTGATGTCAAACAGCCTAAATAGTTCTACACCAAGATGTAAGCCCTTAAGTTATTCAAATACTGTATGGGGTTTTCTCATTTCAGAAAAATTGTATTCCATGAGACTGCCAGACAATGTTGTGTCTAACTTAAGCTACTAGAATGGAGTTCCTTCATTGTCCTTTTAATTAAAAAATCAATGAGTGAAATCTGTTTGCCTGGTATATTATACAATACTTTTGTCTTACTCAGGTTCTCAGATGGAAGGTTCACTTCAGAAAATGCCATTCTGTCTAGTCATTTCTCTTTTGACACATTTTTGAGTGTCTTTTTGACACACTTTCACTTGTGCATGTTAAGTTTAAAATATTCAGTGGTTTTGAACTTTAAAATTCTCTGTAAATCTTTTATTGGGTCAGTAACTGAAAAATTCTGAAATACTGTAATATGTTGTTTCTTTGCAGCCCAAGCTACATTATCAACTTTATTGAAAGAACTTTTACAGATTAGAGTTAGTGTAAGTGTGCTACTCTCATCTAAGGAGGTCCTTGGAATTCTAAAGAGTCATTTGAGTTTCGATATGATTGACACAAATTTCTAATAAGATCCTAAAAAGAGTACTTATAATCTAAAAATCTCTGACTTTTTTAAAATCACATTTCATATGACTCTACTAGAATATCAGTGATTGATGGTAAATACAAGTTCCATGCCAAGTCCAAGGCATTCAACTTCCAGAAAGACAGTGACCCGAAGCTCAAGCACCCATTCTACAGAGCAACAGCATCACCAGGCTTCTCCTCTGGAGGGTAAACAACCCAACACTGCAAACCAAAAAACCAGAGAAAAAGAACTGTACAAGGATAGCCAACACTCTGGATCCAGCCCTTCAAGGTCAGTGAGGACCCAGGGCACAAGAGAACGGCACTGTAACATCCTACAACTCAGTGGTGTCCCAAATCCTCTGTTCAAGGAGACGGTGGGGCCACAGAGGAAAGGGACTGATCATGTATAACCTGCCTACAGAGAGTCAGCTAGAGAGAAAACATTCTCCCAGGCCCTCACAGAGAGCAAACTTGTCAAGCAATGGCCGTGACTCATCCAGATGGCCGACATGGACAAAAATTTTACAAAATGCAGCACATGGTTTTAAGGCAAATCCTGAGGGGATCTGACCAACCCCATCAGACACAAAAGCTGCATGCCTGTTACTTAGGCCTCACTTTAAATTGGCCTCAACCATCCAGTAGAAAAGTTTCATCACGAGGCACAAAAAGCAAAGTGAGACAAGTATGCTGAGTTGTAAAAGGCCCAAGTCAACAGCCTCCAACACTGCCAGCTACGCGGGCAACCACCACTGTCATGGAATATTGAACCATGCATACAACCACCCTCTTTTAGCTCAACAAGAAGAAATATTTGCAACAATAGTGTTCAGAAAAGTTATCAACAAAAACCAGGGAAAATACTATGAAAACAATGTCAATACATGTAAATTATAACCATCAATACAAATGGTCTCAATTTACCAATCAAAAGAAAGGGACTGGCAGAAACAATATCAACAATGTGGTTCATTCAAGAAATATAAGTAACCCCAAAAGAAACTAACAGACTAAAAGTCAAAGGATGGAAAATAATTCTACATCATGCAGGGACCCAACAAAAACCAGGGATACTTATTCTATTTGCAGACAAGGTAAGTGCTAAGCAAAAACAGATAAAAACAAAGGAAGTCACTGTATACTTGTTAAGGAAAAACTCCAAGAAAAGATATTAATCATAATTATATAAACAACAAAGATCACTATCCCAAAAGATAATGCAAATGTTAACAGACAGAAAAAAACCAAGTAAGCACTAATACAATTGTAGTGTGGAGCCTTACTACCCGACTTGCCCAAATGGATACATAAACTAGACAGAAATTGAACAAAGAAATGTCAGGATTAAATCAAACTTAATAAATGGATTTAGCAGATATCTAAAGAATATCTTACCACAAAACATTAGAATAAAAATTCTTCTCATTTGGAAATAGGATGTCCTCTAAAATAGACAACTTATTAGCTCATAAAATATACTTCAGTAATGCAGAGGAATTAAAATCATACTATACATGCTATTTTACCATAGTGAAATAAAACTGAAAATAAACATTAAAAGAAATGACAAAAGTTTTTCTTCTTATTATTTTTATGAATTTAGGACAGGGTCTACAGGGTTCCACTATGTAGAGTGGACTTGTAGTGATTTTCCTGCTTTCAATCTCCCAAATACTGGAATCACAGGCATGCACCATCACGCCCAGTTTCGATTGTGATCTCAGCATGCCCAGGTGTCAGGGCTGGCATGCTACACTGTGCTCTTCCTAAGCAGGCACTTTAGTCCACTGAGCTATCTGGCTGGCCCTCACAAAAGTTTTGTAAATGCATAGAAATTAAACTATACTGTTCGGAATACCCAGTGAACCACAGAGAAAATTAAAGGCAAAATTAAACAGCAGATGCAATTAAACAATAAAGCTGATAACACAAATCAGAATTTATGGAATGAAATGAAAATAGTCCTAAGAGGAAAATTTATATCAATGAACTTCCACATTAGAAAATGCAAATGAGCTAAATTTACCAACCTAATGCTGAACTTCAAATTTTCAGGAAGATAAGAATATACCAAACCCCAAATCATACAAACGAGGAAAATATAAAGATAAGAGCAGAAATTAATGCAATTGAAGCTGAGAAAATAATCAATTAATTGAAACATTGATTCTTGGAAAGAGTAAGTAGAACTGATAAACCATTAACCAATTTCTTCAAAAGAAGAAAGAAAAAAGAGCACAAATGTAAGTAATTAGGGAAAAGTCATGGAATATCCTAAAGACACATAGAATACAAAAAAAACCAACTATCATCAATACCTACTATGAGAGCCTATATTCCAATAAGACGGAAAAACAGAAGAAATGGAAAGACTCCTGAACATAACAAAATTGTCAAAAGTAATTTATGAAGATATGAAATTTCTAAATAACCCGACATTAGTCAAAGCAATTGAAAATGTAATTAAAAAAAATTGTCAACAAAGAAAACTCCTGGGCCTTATACAGTTAAATTCTACAAGAAACTTAGAGAAGAAATAATGCCACTAATACCAAAACTCTTTAAAGAAATTAAAAAGAAAACAATACTTCCAAAATCCTTGGAAGCAAGTGTTATCCTGATCTCAAACCAGAGAAGAACCCAAACCAGACCAACCTCTGCAATTGCACAGATATGAACATCTTCAATAAGATACTGGCAAACAAACTGCAGCAAATAATCAAGAAGATTACACACAATGACCAAGTAGGATTAATCACAGGTATGCAAAGAGTAATCATATATACTTTGATATATATAGTATAATATATACCATATTAACATATCCAGAGACAAAGTTCACATGATTTTCTCAATAGATGAAGAAAAAGCTTTTGACAAAGTCCAACACACTTTCATGATAAAACCTACAGAAATTTGAAATAGATGGTCTTTCATCTATGACATCATCTGATGAAAACCATCTATGACAAATCAATAGCTAATATAGTAAATGATCAAAATGTAAATTCTTGACTGAGGCAGGAGGATCGGTGCGAGTTCAAGACCAGCCTGGGCTGCGAAAGTGAGCTTAAGGCCAGCCTGTGCTGCATAGCGAGACCCTGTCTCAGAAAAAAAAAAAAAAAAAAAAAAAAAAAAAAAAAAAAAAAAAAAAAGTACATTTTTCCACTCTAAAATCAGAAACAAGATAAGGATGTCAACTATCACCAATCCCATGCAATATATTTCTGTAATAATTATAGGAAAGGAAGACATTAAATTATTCTTATTTGCAGATGACATGATAATCTACATGTAATGCACCACAATAATGCCATGAGAAGACTACAAAGATAACCCTAGTAACTGTACCAAACTATTTTTAAATGTATTTAGAAAGGGTTTACAGGGTCTCACTACACAGATCAGACTTATAGTGATCCTCCTGTTTTAAGCCTTACAAGTGCTGGAATTACACGTAGGCAAAACCATGCCCAGTCTCAGTCACTGTCTCAGCACACTGCAGGGACAGAGCTAGAATGGTACACTGGGGATCAAACCACAGTCCCTGTACTTGCACAAGCAGGTACATTAGTCCACTGAGCTATCTTGCCGACTCCTACACCAAACTATTTATAACCAAATTCAGTAGTGCTGTTAGATACAAATCAACACTGAAAAATCCTTTACACAAAAAACAAACTCACAGAGAAAGAAATTAGGAAAATCACACTCTTTACAGTAGCATCAAAAAAATCAAATACTTAGGAGTCAGTTTAACAAAAGAAGTAAAAAATGTATACACTGAAGACACCAGTATTCTCAAAAAGGAGATCAAAAAGCATAGTTCAAAATGAAATATAGCCCATGCTCTTGAATAGGAAGAACCAACATAGTGAGAATGCTCTACTCTCAAAGTTCTTATACAGCTTTAATGCAAATCTACTCAAAATACAATGAACGTATTTCATCTAAGTAGATAAAACATTCCTCAAATGCACCTGGAACTAAAACAGACCTAGTACATTAATGCAAATGTGGGTAAAAACTCAAGATCAGTGGAACAGATTAGAAGTTCTGGAAGCAACTGCAAATGCACTCAGCTGCTTTCCTTTTGACAACCAGCCAAATATCTTCACTGGAAAAATCTTTACCTTTTGTGTTGGAAAACTGAATCCCTACATACTAAAGTCTAAAACTAGATACAAGTATATCACAATATACTTATCTAAGTTGAAATGGATCTGAGATCTAAATAATAAAGCACAAACATGAAATCTCAGCAGGAAGTAGATAGAAGACATAGGTGTAGGCAGAGAGTCAGTTAACAAAACAAAGATCATGCAGTAGATGCTAGAATGAATCAACGAATCAACAAATAGGATCTGATCTTATTTAAAAGCTTTTATCCAACAAAAGAAAACACTAACAGTGAAAAGACGATTCACAGAATGAAAAAGAAATATAGCCATTTGTCTCTCAAAAGACTTTATCTAGAACACGTAAAAACTGAAAAAGCCAGGGTCCCCAAACTCAAAGACCCAATCCAAAACATAGGTATCTGAGATGAATATACAGTTCTCAGATGAAGAAGTGCAAATGGAAAATAAATATATGAAACAATGTTCAAGATTGTTTAGATTAGAAATGCAAATTATAATCACATGAATCTTATTTTACCCCCAATAATTGCTGTAATAAAAAAAAATCAACCAATAGCAAATACTGGAAGTGCTGTTGGGATAAAAGGACCCTTCTTCACTGTCAGTGGGAGTGTAGATTGGTGCAGCCACTGTGGAAATCCATGTGGAGATTCCTTAAAAGACCTAGGATTAGAGGTTCCATTCAATCCACATACCTTTTGTATATTTTCACAAAAGAATTAAATACATCATATGACAGTAACATACACACACACATATTTATAGTGGTACAACTAGCTAAGCTATATAATGGAGCCATAAAGAATAAAAAAGTTCAGAATTTCACAGATAAATGAAAGCAACTCAAGACTGTACTCATATATGAAATAAATCAGACCCACTTGTGTAAATATTATATTGTTTCACTTGTATGAGAAGCTAAACCTGTAAATAAGATCCAATATCCATCCATATATATAATATGCATGTTATATATATGTTAAAACAATCATTCATGTAGGTTTTCTTAGTTCATTGCAAAGAAATTATATGCATGTATGAAAATACTTAATAAGCTCATTTCTCTTAGTTTATTGAAAAGAAAGGTTTGCTGTAATACTGATTGGTGAGTATTTCATGCCTATATCTTGTACTCTGAACAACTATTAAGAAGTTAACAAAATGCAGTATATTAATTACTGTTACTCCCATATTAGCCTGATTTTATTTTTGTTCTCTTTAAAATAGAAAAGAAATCATGGAAAGTAGGAGTGAGATATACACCATGTTCTTTTTGAGTAAAAGACATTTCTGCCTATTATCTTGGTTAAAGAAGACTCTTTCTATATTCTGTCAAAGGTGAATGTTCTAGAAGTATTAAGCCTTTTGCAGTTATATCCCACTCACTGAATACAGCTTATTAACATCTTCAAATATGCATTTTCTAAACAATATCATCTCAGTGAATTTGAGGATTATTTGGAACCTAGAATTTCATCTGATTTTAACAACTGCAGCCAAAGGTATGCAGAGCTAGAAAGAGAAACCCATATAAACTTTTAGAAAAATATCATGTATCAATTCTTCTGATTCAGGGAATGTAGCACTCACCTGCTACCTTATGATAACAATTCTTCATCAAGGTGAGGAGTGGGCATTATAATTGCTGAACCTAAAGTCGTGAGTCTCCCTCTCTTCCTCTCTTCTTGCATCTCTCTCTCCCTCCCTTCATCCCTCTCTCAAAGGAATTAATATACCTCATCTTAAAAGTCAGGACTACACAGTGCTAATAAATTAATCAATACATAAGGCAATTCTAGGAGGAAGGACACACTTAGGAAACACTATTCTTTTTAACACATGTGTCAGGCAAACCAATGGAAGAAGAAAGCTTCTTATGAACTTTGTCCTCTGTTCTTCTCAATGTAGGTCAGCACATTAAATGAAATGGCAAATGGCATTGAATAAATATTGGAATGCACGAAAACTAAAGTATATTGTGGTCCTTGTAGTAGTTATACAGAGCACAGAGTGTCGACATGGTAAGTTTTCTAATCAATGTCGATACAAAAAATTTCTCATTGATCTTATTTATTTATTTATTTATTTATTTATTTATTTATTTATTTATTGTCAGCTCAGCCTGCTCTGGGGGTGGGGCTGGCGCAGCATGTGGTGCCAGGGATGGAATCATGGTCCCGTCAGTTGCCTAAGCTTGCCTAAGCAGGTGCTTTAGGCTGCCGAACTATCTTGCTGACTCTCAGATTTCTTTGATAGCACTTATTTGAAACATCTTTACTCTTACCAAATTGTATTAGGAGTCACTGTAACTGATATAACATGTGTTAAAATGAAAACTTTAAATTTAGAAATGTATCTGAAAAAGAGTAATTTAGGGATCGAACAGGACTCTGAACTAGTAGAAGATAAGAGAACACCACCCAGCAACTAGCCAGCCAAAATTCATAAACATTAAAGACAAGGTTAAAAAAAAGAAGAAGAAAAAAATTAAAAGGAGCAGCACAATATACTGAAGTAATTTGACTGGTTATGTATCATGATGGTTGTATTTGCACATGGTGAGCTGAGTCATTTGCCTCCTGTGTACATGCTTTGGTCAGTAGGCAACCTGGTTGAAGCTTGGCTGCACTGAGAGGCTGACACTTTGCTGGCTGCCACAAGAGTCTATAGCACTAAGTCAGATTGAAATTTTCTCACATATTAAATCTGCATATAAAGTATGAAGATGGCTTAATCCATTTTAAGCCACTATTGTTTTCTTAATTATTATTTTTTTCGTGATTTAATATTTTTATTGTTTAAATTTAACAATGGTTACGTTACATATTTTCATCATCAGATCAGTTTAGATTAATAGATATAGGTATATAAGATTGATCAAACAATTAAACATTAACATTTTCAGTAAACATTACTTTTTATTCTTTTCCCCTTTCTTTTTTTAAAAGTTGACACATTGCATATTGTCCTCACAATAGTTCTACAGAGCATAGTGTGTGGGCATGACCCACCTCCCTATTGATGTTGCTAAGAAGAAAAAAGAAAAAAACAAAAGAAAAGAAGAAAATTCTTCTCTTTGGACTAAGAGGAAGCAGATGCATACACAGTCAAATGTTCTGCAATTGCAGTGGGCTACCAGTGAAGCTTTTAATGTTGGAGGCTATTGATCTAAGCCTCCTAAAGCTCATCTCCCCAATCTCTTAAGCCACTATTGTAAAAGGTCAAAATAAAAGATAATTTTTGTGGTTACATTTTTAGATAATTAGTACATAAATATACAGGGAGATATATAATTAAAATGTGTGCCTATATAGGATATTTTATTCACTAGGTTTCACGTTGGGCTTATAATTAGTGTTGTCATTCTTAGAGAGCTATGATTTAACCATAGATATTATTTGTCATCTAGGAATGCAATATCTCAGGCATAGAAAAAGTTCAAATCATGAAAATAACACCAAAAAGGAATAGTGAAGTCATGAAACTCCCAGAGAAAAGTCGGAATAGTGTTATAGTTTATTACAACAAAATTTTATATTTGGTTCTGTGGGACAAAATAATTAAGAAGGACAACTTTTTTATTTTCAATTTTACCAAAATGGTATACTAATTCCTTTCAACAAAAACAAACCGAACTTTGAGTCATTTTGTCACAATAATTTTTTACATGACAATACAAGACTTACATTATTATGCAGGTTAGAATTTACTGAGATAACTGGCAGAAGTGTTTATATCAAAGCAGCTCTTTCTACTGATGCAATGTATACAAGATGGTGAACACAGAATGCTGTTGTTCTCAACTGCATCATTTCATCCGAACAATATGAAAGCAAAGGTAGCAAGAGCAGGATAGCAGATGAAGTCCTTTTTAAAAATGTATTTTGTACAATGTATTATGCAGCTCGGACTCCAGTGATACTCCTGTTTTCAGTCTCCCGACCGAGGGCTGGGATTATAGATGTGCAAAAAATAAATGTACCTTTATGCCTATTGTGGGAGTGTCTATTTAATGTATGCCCAATTAAATGGGTAATATATGCATATTGCACATTAAATATGCAATATCAGTTATTCTTAAAATGAAGCAGGATGACATGAAGATGTACATGTCATTTGGAGAGCATGTATATGGATATGTTTTTTATAACTAATTCTATCCAACTTGAAAAATAACAGTTGCATCCACACAGCTTATAGGAAGTACAAAAGGTACATGTTCTGTTATAGAGGTCTTGCTTTAACTTGTCCTTATCCATCCAGCAGAAATAAAATAAAGTTTATTTTATTACTAAATAAAAAGTAAAGGTAGATTAGTATGTTGGACTGTAAAAGGTATAAATCAACAGCTTCTGACATTGCCAGTTCTGCCAATAACCCACTATGAATGATTATGGAATACTGGGCTATGTACACAACTACTTTCTCTTAGTTCAATGAGAAGACATTTTTCTATCAATGATTATAAAAAAGAAATCACAGCTGAGCGTATCTTCCACCCAACCTTCTGACAATCCTTCCTTGGACAAACCAGCAATCTCAGTGACCTCTACAAGTTGCTCTAGATCTTGGCAGTATCAGTTCCCCTGTGTGGATAATATGTGCATCACCATTGCCTTTGCATATTACTTTCTAAATACTGTTTTTTAGACTGTGCTATGGACTTATAGTTGTTTACTATACTATGAATTAAACACACAAAAAAGAACAAAGTGAAAGGTGAAAAAGTTGACAGCTCAAGTGAATTCTGTTTGTGAAATTTTTCCCATGCCTTGAGAGTTATTGCATAACAGATTTTGGTTCCTATTTTCCTTTTCTCTTCTACATCTAATCAGGGCTCAGTCAGGAAATTTGGCTGGACATGCTTCGTTGGGACACATAATCCTCACTGACATCATCAGTACTGAGAGTACAGGACAAGGTGTAAAATTCAATATTTATTATGACTTATTGGGCATTGACTATCTACTTTGGATGAAATAAAACATAAGGGACCAGGTGTCCAGCATAGAACTTAAATTAGTGAAAGATAATAATGCAGCTGCTGCATAGACCACAGTAGCCAAAGAAAGTTATATTTCCTCCGATGGCCATCTAGATATTTCTACTCTTACAATAGAGATGCATGACCAGACAATTACGCTTTTATATAACTCTTTGAAATGATTACTTTTATTATTCTTGTCTTTATCTTATTCTGTATATCTAGTTTTAATTTCTATTTCATATAGCCAGATGTTTAAGTGATACTCTTTGAGTAGTCACTCAATTTTCTAAAATATAAAAGAAAGATTACCAACTTTCCATTGTGGCTATGTTTCAAAAAACATGCTAAGCAGTTTACATATTTTTCTTGTTTAATGTTTACTAGTAAACATTAGAACTTTGAAGTAAGAATAACTCTTTGTAAGACTAAGAATATAAAAGCAGTTTAAAATGGCAGAGTATTAAGATAAAAATAATATTTAAATTTTTCATTTTGTTAAGACATGTTTACATATGAACAGTAAATTTCTTCACACACCTAAGGCTAAAAATTGTGCTTAAAGTAAGTGCACACCTAAATTCTTCTAGTTTTGCAAATAACAGGAAGCTGGGAGTTTTCATTCATAAACTGGAAGGTCTAGGGTGAGGAACCATTAGTTAGGTTCATAGTTCAATATTTTATAGAAGCTGAGACACATCCTCCATGTGTTTCCCCCCACAGCAGGAAAAGATCAAAATTAGTTAGGGTAATGATATCTGATATTGTATTTGAAGTTATTCTATATATTGTATCATAATCCTCTATCAATGTAAATTGGAACAAAAATCTACTGTGCAATTCTCATCTGTGGAGGTCAAGCTTTATTGTCTGGCTGACAACAGGAAGGACTCCTGTAAAGAACACTGTGTGTGTGTGTGTGTGTGTGTGTGAGTGTGTGTGTGTGTGTGTGTGAGTGTGTGTGTGAGTGTGTGTGTGTGTGTGTGTGTGTGTGTGCATGTGTCTGCATGTGCATGGAGGGTGTTAGAGCTAAGTGTGCTGTGTGCAGAGGGCCTGGCTGGGGTCACCACTGGGAGGGAATAGCTCTCCAGTCATGTGTTCCCTGTATATTGCTTCCTTGCAGGCACAAAATAGGCAGCTCTGGTTGTCCACATGATACCTTTGTCTTGAAGCTTGTTGAAAAAGGCTGGAAATTAAAATTCTCCACCTTTAAGATGAGGGTGTTTGATAGTAGTAACAGGAAAGATGACTATCACACAAGTAGGATGAGTAGGATTTATAAATGATCTCTCAAAACAAGGAATACATATGTGGTGGATAGAATTTATAAGTTTCAATACTTCTCTGTGCAAATCCCTCACTGTAGAGACTCTCATTCTTCATCATAGCCAAACACTGAAAACCTACTTTCAGGAGCTTCACTAGTTATAGCTAATGGTGCTGTATTAGGGAAATGGAAAATTTAGAAGAAAAGGAAAATATATCACTCATATGAGATTTCCTTAGAGAACTAACATAGACATATTAACAAGAATATGGCTATTGGGCCGGAGAGATAGCTCAGTAGAATAAGTGCTTGTCTGCAAGCACAGGGTCTTGAGTTCAATCTCTGGTACCACCAAAATATTTTTTATAGAAAATGAATATATAATCACACAAAATTCAAAGGAATTCTATAATACAATTTTTAAAAATATTGAAAAAGTAAACAACAAAGGAAGGAAAGCATCAAATGACTGATCCCAGACATTAAAGTGAACACACTAAGGCTTCAGAATTACAAAGAGATATACATTCTCATTATTATGTAGGAAAAGATTTCCACTTTACTTAGGGCCCTGATAAAATATATGGACAATATAAATCATTACTGTTCTGGCAATCCGACTGCAGATGTTTTAAGAAAGCTGAAATTGTTGTGCAAAATTATTTCAAAACACACAGGCAAGATGCTTCACAATTAAGCTGGTTATCAACAATCCACATGACATTTTGGAATTTATAATGATTATACTGTCACTCTGAAGATAATATAGCTATTTAGTCCCAACTATTTATGGACATTCTGAAGTTTCTAAAAGAAATTCAGAAACGTTCATTTTGCCATAAAAGTCTTTTGTAGAGATTTGTCTTAAAAGCCATGAAAAACATGAATATGAAAATACTTGAGGTATTCCATAGAGAAATAACGAAAACATAGTGTTGGGCTGGGGAGACAGCTTAGCAGAACCATGCTCACCCGGCAAATACAAGGTCATGAGTCAGAGTCCCAGTACAAAAAGAGAAGTCCATAATGTTTAGTCAACTACGCAGTGGTCAGATTTTAGTAGGGTTATCTGCAGTAAATGGAGAACCCTTGGACACCAACATAAAACTTAGTGCCTTCATTTTAGAAGATAATCAAAATTTTAAAATTTAATTTAATAAGGTTAAATTAAATGTGTTGCTGCATTCATTAAGGAGAAATGTATAGTTATTATAATTTGCTTATGGGTTGAGTGTGTTTGTCAAGAGTTCATGTGTGGAGTCTGGGTGCTCCTGCACTAAAGAGAAGAAGGCAGAACTGAGTTTGACCGTGGTGCTTAGAGGAACAGCCTTGGAAAGTCATCACAATGAGGCAAGATTATTAGCATGAACAACTCATGCTTGAATTATTGGTGACTTCATAAGAAGAAGTCATAATATTAGAAGATACAAAGGTCTAAGATGTGCTCCTTGTTTATGGCCATGTGGTGTCCTATGACACCTTGGAATTTTGTCAGTCCAAAGGCCATCCACCTGTGTGTCCTGGCTGTGTGTGGATCTACAGTTATGAGTGAAAAGATATATGTTCTATTTCTAAAGTTATCCAGCATCAGCTGTTTCACTGTAATAGAGAATGGACAGTAATAACTCATATTAACATTATTTTTTCATACATGGTTTAAAATTCATATAAAAATGTCTCCAAAGCTACACATGGGAACTTCACAAAGCAAGCAAATTTAACATGATTAAAATTCAGGAAGAAGTGCCTACTCAGATTATAGTTCTGACTATGGCTGTAATGTTTATCTCTCTATATCATCAAAGTGAAAAGGCTTGAAATCTTAAAAGAAAACTTTAAATCTCCTTCTAAAACTCTCCTTACTTCCATTCAATTTTCAATCCCTGGTAAAGTCTCACGTGCGTCCCTGCTTCTCTGATGTCTTACCTGCTACTCCTGTCAGGCATGAGTTGCTTTATATCTGGGCTGATGCAGTGGGAGCCTGGAGATTCCTCACTTCTTGGGATGCTGATTTAGTTTAGCCTGTAGCCTAACTGTAAGGAGTTAGTCCTCTGCTGTAAGCTTTATGGGTCTTCCAGATACTTCTTCGAATGCTGAAGATTTATCTAATAACCATATGTCTTGCCATCAATCTTTAATTCAGACTGTATCATGTACTAGACACACATATGCATGCACACACACATACATTCTCTCTCTCTCTCTCTCTCTCTCTCTCTCTCTTCTAAGACCTCTCAGTGGTAAATGACCTTGCCTCACTTTCCTCATATCACACCCTTCTATCCAGATATCATATGATTGGAAGACTGTAACATCCTTGTCAAAATAAACTATCAGCACAATTGTTAAATTATGTGCAGAATGTATATGTATATATGAGTGCATGTAGAGATTATATACATATGATCCGTTTATGTTTTTAAGAATTCTGTCTGTATATATAATACTGAAAAAGCAAAAATAAAGAGATTATACATTACATTCCAGATTTGTGGTTTTTCTGAAGAAATCAGTTTTTGCCACTAACAGCTCTTGTTTCTAGGTGGCAATAACAACTTAGGGCCAATGAAAGTTGTCTCTTTTAAAAAGAATATGCACTCTCTACTTTCCTCAACTGTTGCCACTACTCCTTGTATTACAAATAGCTCACACACTGATTTGCTTATGCTCCTCTTCTTACCCTGTAAACCTTCACGTTAGTAACTCTTGTGCATATTTATTCATTCATGAATGAGTCTCTGATTACTCCATTTGCTTAGGTTCCCTGCTTCCCCTGCTGTCTTGATGATTTTAAATATAGAAGAAGATTTATCTCAGTGGTAATGTACATGCTCAGCATGTTCAAGGTCCTGAGTTTGATCCCAGGGATGCCAACACATGGAAATGAAGAGTTTAAAAAAAAAACTTTTCTTTGACCTTTTATATTAACAATAAACAGTTAAATGCAACCTATAACCAAAGCATCATTAAATGTATTTTTCTACTAATTGAATTTTAAACTTCTCAAAAGTTGGACTGCATCTCATTTCATGTGTTTGTCTCAAGAACTCAGAATACTAAAGCATTAATGCTTAGTGAGAAAATAAGCAAAATACTTTTGAAAATAATATCAATAAATTTTCATTGACATGAGCAATAGTTATAGCTCTAATGAGATCCCTGACACATAAGCCATTTAAAAGTGATTTATGCAGGTAACAAATTTCTTGGATTTTATTTCCTGCAGGTGAATAAATTAACTATACTTCAAATACTTCGTTAGATGGTCATACTTATACATGTATTCTTTTATATTTGCTATAATTACTGTAATCAAGTGCATTTGGATCTTCATAGTTTTAGCCATATGGAAATAGACTGTTACTTGATATAATCTCATGTGATTGTTTTAGCCTGCCAGCACGTTTTTGTATCCAAAGTGCAAGAACCAGTGTTCATCAATGATAGAGGAATTTGTTCAAGGACAGAGAGTTATTGAAGCTCAGAGATAATGTATTAAATCCAAATTACTTAGAAGACTGTAAATTTGAAAGCACTGCTCTTTTTTTAAGATGGATAAAACACAGAGTTTAAATTCATGAACTCTTGCATACATATTGGTTTAATGGTTTAATATTTGTTTCCAGGGGATTAGAAAATGACTTGATAATCAATAAATTGATGTAATTCAGTATGGCTGTTCAAAGAGAATAAAACTTGACTAATTGATTACAGTACTGGAGAGTTAACTGCATAAATCTTGTAGATCAGGAAACATAACAGTCTTTATAATTTGATCTATGAGGAAAAAAATGATTCTACTTCTTTAATTTGTACCTTCATTTAACCTTCAACGTGTTCTTGCTTTTACCGTGCCTGGCTCAGCTCTAGAAAATATAAATGATAAGCTCATCAAGAGAATTAAAGTATAGTTGCTTCATATTAGTGTAATGGAATTGCCAGGTTTCATTAATAATAGGAAGTATCATTTGAAAATCAATCAGCTATTCATTGACAGAAATACCAAAGTTGTTTTCATCTGTTAAAAATATCACTTAGTTAGATTGAGTCTTCCTAATGTTTCATAATTATTGTTAAAAATCTTAAAATTACTGTGATTTTTCCTTTTTAACTGAATTCATTTCTGTCATGTGTTTGTACCTATAAAAAATCACTTTGGAAGGTTTAGATTGACTGATTTATTTACTACTAAATTTGTTTCTATTTTACTTGAACCTTGGCAAATGAGACAAGTATCACTCTGAACACAGTGGAATTTTACACATAATATGTACATATTAAAGGATTAAAGTGAGGCATTTTGATGACAACATCAGCTTGGGCAGACGAACATCCTGAGTTCGAGGTAAGTATATCTCTCTTAACTCCTCAAAATGTCTCCTAAACTGGTGAGTCTGTGGGACTAATCTGCATTTCTGTTCTTATTGTCTCTAGACATAATGACCAAGATGACTTCTTTATATGTTAATTTATGTCTAGGCAGAATAAGAAAAGCATAGATATTTTCAAAATGAAACAGGGGGGCTGGGAGGACAGCTTGGCAGTCTAAGTGCCTGTGCAGCAAGTGCAAGGACCTGGGTTCGATCCCCTGTACTGCATGCCATGCAGGCCACTGAAACTGGGCATGGTGGTACACATCTGTAATCTTGGCCCTGGGGAGACTGAGATAGGAGGATCAGTATGATTCTGAGCTGTGGTGTGTGATCCTGTATCAATATAAAAAAGAAGAAAACGAAGATGAATATTTTCCAAAATATTGAGTAAAATATTAGTTTTGGTATCTACATGTTTGTTCTTCCAAATGTAATTGTAAATATAGACTTAAAGTTCATTAACATAAGCCACTACTTCTCTACATAAATATAAGCATATATGGCCTCATTATACAAACTATTAATTGCTTTAAAATTCATTAATAGCTTGCTCTATTTGCAGTTAGTGAACATGATTAGTAAACATCTAAATATGCTGACTTTTTCAGATAAATTTCAGTTAAATTTTTATAATATACCAACAAAACCACTCAAGCAATGAGTATGCAACTTTTCCTATATTGTTACGTACAAGAGAACCCAAACTATATGGTCTACCCTGAGATCAAACACTGAAGCTTATACCACCCCTGAAATCTCTCACAACCCTCAAAGTAGTACAGAGCACCACGCTCCTTGATCTGAGATACAGATGGCTCTTTTTGATTCACATAATACAATGTGCCCAGAATTTTTATGTTTCATCACCTTTTTATTCAAGGACATTGTTTTCTGAAGCAATAATTGCTCATTCTAATATTAATTCTTATTATTTGACTATAACAGAGAATAATTGACTTGGCTTACTTTAGAGGCTGATAGAAAGTCATAACATGATTACCATGTCTTTATCCTAGGTAAATATCTAGGATTAGATTTCCCTGGTCAAAGAAAACACATATTCAGCAGCTGACCTGGGAGATGTTGCTGGATACTTTTCTGAAGTAACATTTTCTGATTCATACTGCATTTAATAGTGACAATTTTACCAGAAGCTTGCTGACATCTGGTGTTTTCTGTATTTTTCATCTCAGCTATTTTGGTGGGAAGACAGAAGCATTGCATTTAGATTTATTTTGTATAACTGTATTGCCTAGTTATGAGTACTTTAATATCCTTACATCTATGCTGCTTGATATTCTAAACAGTTTGAACAGATCTTTCCAGATGAGTTATTCCATTAACACTCAAGCTATCTGTCCGTGTCACTGAGACTGTTACTAGATCTCAGCCAACTGGTCCTCAGGAATAAATTACTAATCAAAAATGCTTTCTTTCACTCTCAAACTCCTGTACAAGTAGGCTGAGTAAGGATACTGGGATTGAGCACTTATAGGAGATATCTAAGGGAATTAAAGAAAATAATGTCTTCTTTTGCTATGTCTTAGGCATTTGATACTCAGAAAGATAGCGATGTTAAGCTCAAGTGCCTATGTTGTAGGGCATAATATCATTAAGCTTCTCTTCTGGAGAGTTAACAACTTAAGTCGGCAGACCAAAAAATTAGAGAAAAAGAAAGGCTAAAAGGATAACCAGTATTTTGGCCCTAGTCCTTCAAGATCAGTGGTGGCTCAGTACATAAAAGAATCTGTACTGTAACATTACATAACTCAGTGGTGTCCCAAATTTTCTGTGCAAGGAGATATAGAGCCACAGAGAAAAGGCGTCCATGATGTACAGTATTACTAAGGAGAATGACATAGAGAGAAAACATTCTCTCAGGCTTTCACAGAAAGCAAATTGGTCAAGCAATGACGGTGACTCATCCAGAAGGCTGACACAATCAAAAGACCTAGAAACAGCTGTACATGGTTTCAGGGTAAATCCTGAGGGGACTTGAATGACCTTGTCAGATATAAAAGTTATATATTTTTTAGGTGGGTTTGCCTTCCCTTGGTTTTTACCACCCAGCAGAAAAGTCTAACCATGAGGTATAACAACAGCTTCCAGCACTGCCAGTTGCTGATAACCCACTATTATTATGGGCTATTGGACTATATATACAGCTACTTCCTCTTAGTTCAATGAGAAGAAATATTTATTAATAATGTTTGTACAAGATATCAAGTCTGCATGGTTTATTCTGAACAAATACTATGAGGACAATAATATGCAATGTATTATTTATTGGAACTGCCCTACTAACCTGTTGTGAAACTCTCATTGCTATTTCTTTTCATTAAAATTAATAAGAAATAAACAAATAATGCATAACATTAATGTTTTTCCTATTGTAAAATTACATGTAAGTTCCAAAATTCCCAAAGCAAAACATAACTAAGAAGAAATCCTGGTGATGTCACAACACAATGTTCGAATCAGAGAGGGAGACAGACATGAGGCAGAACACAGGCTTTCCCTGAATTCTGTGGTCTATATTGAAAACCCTACCATCACTGCCACACTGTACACAAAGTCATCAGCCATGGTGTAGGAAACTCAAAGATGGAATGGATGCTACATTCAAGACTTTTTGAGAAGAACGAGGCTCTCCAGCAAGGAAACATCAACCACACAGATCAGTTGTGGTTAACCATAGCAAAGGCTACACAAAAAAGAAATGGAATCTGCTAGTTGTCATAATGCTGCATCTTTACTAAGTATTTTGCAAGAAGGGTTTAGAAAAGGATATGGAGCAGAGGGGTGTGTGTGTGTGTGTGTGTGTGTGTGTGTGTGTCTGTGTGCATTCATGTTGAACATGAGATGAAACTCTTAAAGCAGCTTTATCTATCTATCTATCTATCTATCTACTCATACATATATGAATAAATTAAGGAAAAACGAAAGGGGGAGAGAAAATTAGGATAGTTAATTTGGAAGTGAAAGCCAAAGAACTAAGAAATTAAAGTGTATTAAACATCTTTTGTGCTTACAGCTGAGAAATGAAGCAACTATTGGGAAGAAGTATACGAGTTGAGAGAAAAAATAAATCAGCTTGGCAGAAATGATTTCACACAACTGACTCTGCAGGCATCCAGGGCCGGGAAGAACTGCATGGTATCACATAAACATTGTAATTGTGCACTTCGTAATCTTTGTAATCTTTGTCAACCCCGAATTTTGTATCAAGTCAGTATAAACAGACAAATGTGGCAATTGTAAACTAATTTTGCTTAATCTGGCCTGATTTACAGGTGGATCTCCCTTTTTTTCACTGTGACAGATATATCTCTACTTGTGCCAACTATGCTTTTCCAGTATTCCTTGTCATACCTAGTTTATGGGAGAAAAACTGTTTTGGTGGGAAGAAAGAGCTGTTTATCCCAGGGGCCTTTCGAGGTGTCTGTGGCATGGCAAGAGTTGACAGTGCATGGCATTTTGAATTGTGTATCAGTTTCATTTAACATCATTCCTACACAAAACTTTCCACTGAAACATACTGTTTGTATGATTTATTTCATAGTTGGGGCATGTGTGTCTTTGACATTTAAAAACATAACAACTGGCAGATGTGGTTGCTTCTTGCTCAGTGATGACAGCTTAAGTTTGAATCCATGATTTAATTGACATTTCTGTAGTCTACTGTTAGTGTGTTCAGGCTAAATTTAGTCCAAATTTTGCCTTGGATATGATGCTGCACCTATAATTTTTTAATTTAAAAGTTTAATTTTGAGGGCCGGCCAAATAGCTCAGTTGGTTCAATCCCCAAGGTTACCATGCTGGCCCCACCCCAGGGTGCACTGAGATGGCAATTGAAACTGGATGTGGTGGTACATCCCTATAATCCCAGTGTTTAGGAGGTTCAACACAGAGGGATCACTACATGTACTGTCTAGTAGTGAGAGCCTAAGGGCCCTGTAGACTCTTCCCTAAACACTAAATAAATAAATAAATACATAAATAAATAAAATTCAGGTTTGAGATCTAGTGAACTATTGCATGGTGACACACTTGGTAACTCTCAACACATTATATACAGTGGAAAAGCTTCAGTACTCTCTACTTGCAAGAAAAATATAGAGACAAGGAAGTCAATCTGTCTTTTTGAAATAGTATGTCTCCCATTCCTCTGTTCTGGCCTTAGAGACTTAAGCAACAAATTTTTAATCTTTTTTTTTTAGCAGATTAAAAGAAAATGACGGCAATGAAGTCACCTGGGATCTCAGGGTGGTATTAGGGGCAGTAGAAGACTTCCAACTAATGATCTATGGCCAATTGGATCTCTATACTACAAAATTATTGTTTATTTTGATCCATATCAATCATCATCTGTGAATAACCTGATACAATAAGAACATTCATCAAGAAGTTCTGCTTTGTCTGCAGTTTGTAATGGTCAAGTTTGCCTCTAACTCTCCCCTGCTCAACTCACCCGCCCTGAAAGAATACAACTAAGCAATAACTTCTGGACTACTTTGTTCATTTAGAATGGCAGTAAAGACCCAGAAATCAATGGGCAACATCAAGGCAACAGCCTAGTTTTCATGAATACATTTTTTCAAACATGAAATTCAAATCAGTTCATCTGGATGCCATATAGAAAGCTGGAATGTGAAGCCTCCCAAATAGAATTGCAGGAAGTAGTTTCAGCAGGAAATAATGGTCTGACACTCATAGCTCTCCATGAGGGTAACAACATTGTGAAGCTGGGATTAGTACTTATTCCAGGAAACTCTGAATATTTGCCTTAGACACTATCACCCTGGGAGCCCAGGCTTCCTGAGGGAAGCAGTTCAGATGAATCCATCTGGGACATAATAAGCCAAGTCACAGAAATTGTACACTGAGAAATAGAAAGAAGCGATGTTGCAAGTGAGCCAAAGGTTTTGAGAAGGCATGATCCTATCATACAATATGGATGCCCAAGATGAAATACGAATGGGCCCATGTGATGGATGGCATATGGCCAAAGCAGAAAACACATCTGTCCTTCGACATCACATTTCAGACACAGGAGCTAAAGACTGGAGAAAAAAAGACATGGGGAAGTTGATTTTGATGGAAAGATAAAATGACTTAAATAGAAAAAAGGCTGCCTCTATTGGCAAAAGATAGACAGTGTTACATAGGATTTTGAACAATTCGTTCTCTGCCTAATTCTTGAAGAGTTCCCAGCACATGGTTAGCAGTCAATACATATGTAATATGCATTAATGAATTTAAAATGAAAACATTATTGTAAATCAGAAATCACCATAACCAATGAAAATATCTATACCTATATCCATACCTACACCTATATCTATCTGTCTGTCTGTCTGTCTGTCTGTCTGTCTGTCTGTCTGTCTGTCTCTGTCTGTCTGTCTGTCTGTCTGTCTATCTATCTATCTATCTTCAAAATATTCTTAGTGTCTTTCTTGAATACAGTGAGTAATAAGATATTTAAGGAAAGCAGAGTCATATATCATTAAAGACTGAATTGCTCCTATACAATTGTCCGGCACAAAAGCAGGGTATTTCATCATGAGACCTGAGCTGCATTATCTCAGCTGTAGGGCTTTCCATGTCCAAGCACAAACCCTAACATTATTTCAATGTTCACAGACAGACATTATACACTAAAGATAATAGATTCTCTTGAATAAATTTCAAAGTCTGGAAATATGGACCCCACCTTTGCCCAGAACTCAGTTCGTGCTTACATTTGGATGTCTGAGTGAAATTTAATAACTTACATTTTGCTGCAATTTTGGCTTTGTCTATGCTTTGTCTTGAACAATTTCAGCAATAGACTTACACAGTAAATCCTGGCACATTTTTAAATAGCAGCAGTGTACTGTATTTACTGTAAGACTGCAAACATGTAATGTGGTATGGATAAAATCAAAATTTATAACAAATTGCAAGAAAAGATGTATGTTTCCCATATGGAAAGTCAGAAATGAAAGGGCTATGCTTGCGACTCAATGCTGCCATGTTTAAGTAGCTGTTCCTGGAAAAGTTAATCTACTATCCTAGCCTAGTAGGAGAGAGATCAAAGGGGGCATTGTAGAAACCATTACCATCTTGACAGATCATCTGCAACTAAAATAAAAAGAAGAGTAACATCTACTGAGAGATCAGGATTCTAAGCGTTGAATCTTACTTAAAGGTGCACTCCGTTGTGGCATTTGCTTTAATGTTTGAAAAGTCTCACAACATGCACATCATTTATAGAGCTTTGGGAAAAAGTAACAAAATCTATTTTATGACCACCTTCTTATTCAGAGTAGCATTAATGTCAGACAAAGAAGTAAGTAAAAAGTTTTAGAATAGATGACTAGAAAATAAGCATGCTAAAATATGGGTGGCTTTCATGTCAGAAGATCACTTTCTGCAGCTAAGTAATAACTGAGAATCTTCTGTGATTACTGCTGGCTTATCTCTTTGCAGGGATGAGAACTCAAAACCAAAACAAGCCATCAAATATAGTATTTTCTCAATTAATATTTATATCAGGCAATGCTGAAGAATTGAATCATTCAACTGATTAATTTCTTAAGACAATATGGAACGGAAGCTACTAGGAAGACTCACACACATCAGAAAACTTGAGGTTCTCAAGATGATGGACTGTCACATGGACCCTCTGCTGCATGTGACTTCCCACTTCTGTTTGCCTCCAGGCAGAACAGCTGTGAACCATACTGTGCTTAGGTTACGCTGACATTTTAGAAGTAATGCTTCCTTAAGCACAGATCTTGTGCTTGTTCACCTTCCCCTATCTGGTTTACTCTGCTCTTGACTAGATATCAAGCCACTGAAATGCTCTTATTTCTATCATGGACTTGATTGGCCTTTGCTTTGTCCTATCCCTATTGCTAATACTAATGTACATTTTCTGCAGAATTCTGCCTTTGACCCACTTTACTGTCCTTTGTGTTTGATTCCTCATGTTCTTCCTCTTACAAATTTTAAATCAATAAGCGCACGTGTCAGCTCCTATTTTCAAGAGTCAATAGTGCATGTCCTGTGCATGTTCTATCAGCTTGGACTTGACCACCACCCACCATATACTTGCACCACATGGGCCTGCCCTTCTGCTTTTTATCACATCTTCCTTGGACAAAAGCCACTGTCCCGGGGAGACAGACAGACAGACATTCCCAGGAAGGAGGTCGGCATAACAAATCCCATACAAATCTTGTATGAATGTAAGGAAATTATTTTTTCAATTTTTACACATAAAAGTAATCTAAATAAGAATTACATGATAACAGTGTTTTTCTTTTTTAATGTGTTTATTTACTTATTTATATTTTAAAGTGAAAAACAATAAAAATAATATGAACAATACCGAATTTCACTGAAATAAATGATAGGAATTCAACAATGGTAGCTATATTGCATATTGCTATCTTCAAATTAGCTATTCAACTTATGCAAAATTGGTCAAAATTATAAACAATTAAAAATGAGAGAAAGAGCCGGGTGTGGTGGCTCACGCCTGTAATCCCAGCACTTGGGAGGCTGAGGCAGGAGGATCGCTGCGAGTTCGAGACCAGCCTGGGCTACAAAAGTGAGCTCAAAGCCAGCCTGAACTACACAGTGAGACCCTGTCTCAAAAAGCCAAAAAAAAAAAAAAAAAATGAGAGAAAGAAAATAAGCATTAACTGTTCTTTGCAGTAGACCAGCAGAAATCAGCAGTGCAATTATACAACCTATCTTCTGTGTATATGTATATGTATATGTATATGTATATGTATATGTACATGTATATGTATATTTTATGTATATGTATATATTATATATATATTCCTTCTTCCCTTCCTTTTTTATAGGAAAATAACTCTTATTTATTTATTTATTTTTGATAGTTTCACAACACATTAGTAGTACATTCACAGTAATTGATACATTGCTTATTTTCTTCATAATAGTAATACAGAGCACAGGGTGTGGGCATGCTACATTTTCTAATTGATATTGGTAAGGACAGAAAAAAAAAAGAGAAAATTCTCCTCCTTGAACTGAGAAGACGTAGATGTATACGTAGTTCAATGTTCCATAATTGCAGTGGGTTACCGGTGTAACTGGCAATGTTGGAGGCTGTTGATTTAAGCCTCTTACAGCTCAGCATACTAAATCTAGCTCTGTGTTTTATCCCTTGTAACTAAGCTTTTGTGCTGGGTGACCAAGGGCAAGTTAAAGCAAGACCTGTATAAAAAAACATTCATCTTTTGTATTTTCCAAGGCCAAATCCCCTCAGGGTTAACTTTGGAACCACGTACGGTGCTTTGTAGAACTGTTGTCAGTATCCGCCCTCGGGACGAGTCACGGCCATTGCTTGACCAGTTTGCTTTCTGTGAAAGCCTGAGAGAATGTTTTTCTCTGGGTGACTCTCCTTAGACACACTATAGTTCATTTATCCCTTTCCTCTGAGGTCCCATAATCTCCTTGGCGAGAAAATTTGGGACACCTCTGAGTTATAGGATATTACAGCACAGGTTCTCTTATGTCCTGAGTCCTTATTGACCTTGAAGGGCTAGGGCCAAAATATTGGCTATCCCCAAAGCCCTTCTTTTTCTCCAATTTTTGGTCTGTTAACTTATATTTTAAACCCTCCAGCAGAGAAACTTCATGATACTATTACTCTATAACGTAGGTAATTGAGCTTAACATCACTGGCTTTCTACATATCAAACATCTTTGACTTAGCTGGAAATTGATATTTTCAGACAATCATTAATATTCTAACAAATCTCTACAGAATGTGATAAAAGCAGTTACACATTTTTACGCAGACATTTAGAAATCCAAGGATGTACAAAATTGTAGCTTGTCTAGTCTATGGCATTTTGCCCAGTATCTTACTCTCAATTAATACATTTTTTTTAACCAACCATTCACTTGAGAGTATAACACTAACTGAGTTTACATTGGGAGCAGTACACATCAAAAAGATGAGAATGGCATGCATTCTAACATAGTTTTAGTGTTGCATGGTACTATGATCAATGTGATGGACTTTTGAAGGTTCTTAGGACCAATATCTGATTCATCCTGTGTACATAAGTGCATAGTTTTGCTCCTGCTATGTTTCCTCTCTTATCTGCTTCCAGTCACTTCATTGTTTAAGCCATAACACATTCAGCTGTGTCATGCCCTTAAGTCTTTATTTTTTACAGTTTTAATACTAGGGAGACTATATGATATTTACACAAGTAGGTCTGGTTTATTTCACTTATGAGTATATGTTCAATATATATCCATTTATATATGAAGTCTTCCAGCTTATATTCTTTATATAACTGAGTAATATTCCATTGTATAGGAATACCACATCTTTTTCAAGCATTCTTCAAACGATGGGCATTTTAGTTGGTTGCAAGATTTGGCTATCATAAACTGTACTGCTATAAATATAGGTGCCCTGATGTCACTATGGTATGATGTTTTCAGTTCTTCTGGGAAAATTCCCTGTAGGGGGATAGCTGGATTAATGGGATTTACAGTCCTAGTTTTTTTAAGATCCTTCACACCGCTTTCCATAATGGTTGCAACAATGTGCATTCCCACCAGTAGTGGAGAAGGGTTCCTCTTTCCCCATAGCCTCTCCAACATTTGTTGCTGGTTGATTTCTTTACGGTAGCCATTCCTTCTGGAGTGAGATGGTATCTTAGTGTTGTTTTAATTTGCATTTCACGGATGGATAGCGATGTGGAGTATTTCTTCATGTATTTATAGGCTTGCTGAATTTCTATCTCTGAGAAGTGTGTGTTCATCTCAGATGCCTATTTCTGGATTGGGTCTTTGAATTTTGGAACACTAATGGTTTTTAATTCCTTGTAGATTCTAAATAGAAGACCTTTATCTGAAAACTTATTAGTTAAAATCTTTTCAAAATTTTCAATATGTTGGTAATTTCCTTTGATATACCAAAACCTCTTAGCCAGTCCCATTTGTTGATGATTTCAAGTGTTAAACATGCATTTTGTATTTTCTTCATGAACTTTTTGCCTACCCTAATGTCTTCAAGATTTTATCCCACTTTCTCTACCAGGAGATTTAATGTTTCTCTTTTAATGTTTAGATTTTTAATTCATTTTGACTTTAGTTTAGTGCATGGTGATAGACTTGTGTCAAGTTTTAGTTTTCGGCATGTAGAGAGCCAGTTTGTCCAGCACCATTTATTAAAGAGGCTGTCTTTCTTCCAGTAAGCTTGTTTGACCCCTTTGTCGAAGATAAGGTGGCTGAGTGTGTTTGTATTAGCTTTCGCTTCTCCTAATCTATTGATCCTCGGGTCTATTTTTTGCCAATACAATGCTGATTTTATTACTGTAACTTTGTAGTATAACTTTAGGTCAGGAATTGTAATGCCTCCTGCCCTATGTTTGTTGCCTAGAATTGTCTTTGCAATTCTTGTTCTTTTTTGGTTACAAATAAATTTTAGGAATGATTTCTCCAGATCTCTGAGATATGTTGATGCTATTTTGATAGGAATTACATTAAATCTGTATGACAATTTAGAGAGCATGCCCATCTTCACAGTGTTGGTTCTTCCTACCCAGGAGCAGGGAATATCTTTGCACTTTCTGAAACCTTCTAGGTTCTCCTTTTTCAGAATACTGTAGTTTTCATTGTAAAGGTATTTTACTTCCCTAGTTAGGTTCATGCCTAAGTATTTCATTTTCTTTGGTGCTATCACAAAAAGTACTGTTTCTCTAATTTCTCCCTCAGCGTGTTTGTTATCTGTGTAGAGGATTGCTACTGACTTTTGTGTGTTGACTTTGTAACCTGCTATGTTACTGAATTTGTGTATTAATTCTAGTAGCATCTTAGTGGAGTATTTGGGCTTTTCAAGTAGATTATCATGTCATCTGCAAATAGTGATAGTTTTACTTTTTCTTTGCCTATTCTTATATACTTTATTTCTCTTTCTTGTCTAATGGTTGTAGCTAATGATTCCAGAACTATATTGAATAGGAGTGGTGATAGAGGACATCCTTGTCTTGTGCCATATTTGAGACGAAAAGACTGCAGTTTTTCCACTTTTAGAATTATGTTAGCTGATGGATTGTCATAGATGGTTTTTATTAGGTTGAGGAAGAGTTCCTCTATTCCAATTTTCTGTAGGACCTTCAACATGAATGAGTGTTACACTTTGTCAAAAGGCTTTTCTCAATTGAGATGGCCATGTAATTTTTGGCTTAGGCTTTATTGATGTATGTATTACATTTATAGATTTGTATATATTGAGCCATCCTTGCATCCCTGCGATGAATCCTACCTGGTCATGATGTATAATCTTCTTGATGATTTGTTGTATTTTAGTAGCAAGGATTTTATTGAGGATTTTTGCATCTATGTTCATGAGAAAAACTGGCCTATAGTTTCCTCTTTTTAGTTGCATCTCTCTCTGGTTTTGGTATCAGTGTAATACTTGCCTCTAGGAATGATTTTGGAAGGTTTGCTTCCTTTTTTGATATCTTTGAAGAGTTTGAGGAGTGTTGGGATTAAGTCTTCTATAAATTTCTTGTGGAATTCAGTAGTAAATCCATCAGGTCCCAGAGTTTTCTTTGTCGGTAGGCTTTTTATTACATTTCGTTTTTCATTGGCTGTTATTGAGTTATTGAGAATTATTATATCTACTTGATTGAGCTTGGGTAATTTATACTTTTCTAGGAATGTGTCCATTTCATCTGTGTCTTCAATTCTGTGAGAGTAAAGATTCTCAAAGTAGTTATTTATGATCCTCTAAATCTCTGCTGTGTCTGTAGTGATTTCACCCTTTTCATTCCTTATTGGTATAATTTGCGTCCTTTCTTTCCTCTTTTTGATGAGGTTAGTTAGGGGTTATCAATTTTATTTAATCTTTCAAAGAACCAGCTTTTTGATTCATTAATCCTTTGTATTGCTTTCTTTATATCAACTAAATTAATTTCTGCTCTAATCTTTCTAATTTCTTCCAGTCTTTGGGCTTTGGATTTCGTTTGCCCTACTATTTCCTGTCAACTGAGGTGCTCCAGGAGAGTATTTATTTGTTCCCGTTCTGTTTTCTTAATGTGTGTGTTCAGAGCTATAAATTTCCCTCTAAAAATTACTTTGATTGCATCCGATAAATTCCAGTAGGTTGTGTTTGAATTTTCATTAAATTGTAGATACTGCTTAATTTCTTGTTTAGTTTCATGTGTACCCCACTGGTTGTTGAGAACAGTGTTGTTTAATTTCCATGTATTTCTGGATTTCTTATGGTTTCTTCTGTCATTTATTTCCAATTTGATTGCACTGTGATTAGATAATATGCATGGGATAATTTCTGTTTTCTTAACAGAATACTTAAGCATAACTAAGGACTAATATGTGGTCTATTTTAGAATATGTACCATGTACAGTTTGAAAAATATCTATTCAGAAGTGTTTGGGTTCAACACTTTGTGTATGTCCATTAATTCCATTTTTTCCAAGTTCTGGTTCAGCTTTGCTACTTCTTTGCTAATTTTTTGTATGTTTGAACTATGTTTTTCGGATAAGAGGATGTTGAGGTTTCCTGCCAAGATTGTGGTATTGGATATTCAGTTTTTCATGTCCATTAATGTTTGTCTTATATAACTTGCTGTTCCTGTGTTGGGTGAATACATATTTATGAGTGTTACCTCTTCATCTTGAAGTTTTCCACTAATCACTATATAGTGGCCTTTATTTCGTTTGATCAATCTTAGATTGAAGTTTAGATTGTCCACAAACAGGATTGTTACCCCTGCTTTTTTTGAGGTGCTAAAACATGTAGCATTGTTTTCCACCCTTTAAATTTTAGCCTATGAGTTTATGAGTTAAGTGTGTTTCTTGTATACAGCATATTGTTGGATTTTACTTCCTTATCTACTCTGCCAGTCTACTTCTTTTAATTGGAGAATTGAGTGCATTTACATTGATAGTTATAATTGAAATATGGTGATTTATGATTGACATGACCTTTACTTACAACTGTTTACCCCTTTTTCTCCTGTTTTTAATTGATTACCCTATTTGGTGGGATCTTTCTGTTCTCATTTCTTGAGTTTGAGTCATTTTGGTCCCTCTGTAAAATATTTTTATTATACTGTGTAGGGTTGGCTTTGATGCCATGAAATTCTTTAGTTGTTCCTTGTCATGGAAATATTTCACTTCTCCCTCATAGTTGAAAGAGAGTTTTGCTGGGTAAAACAGTCTGGGCTGAAATTTGTTTTCATGGAAGACTTGAAGCTCTCTGTTCCACGCTCTTCTTGACTTCATAGTTTCTGAAGAGAAATCTGTTATTCTGATGGATTTTCAATGTGATCTGTTGTTTTTCCTCTCTCTCTAGCAACTTTTAGTATACTATTTTTCTGCTGAATTTCTGGAATCTTGACTATTATATGTCTGGATGTGTGGATGTGTTTTTAGTCAGGTTGATGTTATTTGGAGTTCTATGTCCTTCAATTAGCTCTATTTCTGATTTTTTTTTCATATTTGGGAAGTTTTCTGCTATTACTTCTGCTCATATTCTTTTTATATCATTTGTGTTAACTCCTTCTTTCTCATTGATTTCTATTAATCTCACATTGTTCATTTTTGCATCATCTTGCAGATTTTGATTTTTTTTTTTTTTCCTGCATCCTGGTTGTTTTTAGGAGATCCTTTCTTACCTTTTCACTAGCTGCGA
>PVJA010026523.1:0-29371 GCA_004027025.1 Myocastor coypus
GTGAGTTCGAACCCTGGTCCTGCAAAAAAAAAAAAAAAAAAAAAAGTGGTCTAAAGCTCCTGCCTAGGAAATTTCAGACAAGTGCTGGGACCGCTGCTCGATCCCTGGCACCACATGCTGTGCCACCCTACCCCAGGGTGGGCTGAGCCAGCAATAACACAAATAAATAAATGAGGTTTAAGAAAAATAAAATCTTAAAAGAAAAAAAAAAGGGGAGGTGGACCTTCTGGGACTTGTAGAATGAGTGGGGAGTTGCTATTTGGATTTTTTTTTCTATTCTAGTCATCTCCCTCATACAACCATGAGGTCCCTACTCCATGAGATCATGAGTGCCTGCAGTTTGGAGTCAGGCAAGAACTCACCATTTTATAGAAAACTGAGGGTCAGTGGGGAAAAGTCCACAGTTAGCAAGGGCAGGGCAGAGCCACAAGCCCAGGCCCTAGCACTCCAGTTCCTAGTTGCTCCTGTTGACGTGTGCTGCTACCCCCACAGATGCCCCACCCAGGAGCCCTGGAAGGGTGAACCCCTGTCTTATCCCTTCCCTGGCATATCCTATGGTCAGCTATCAGGAGGCAAGCCCTAAGTATAGATAGATGATGGGCTCTAATCTTAGGTGTCAGCCCAGACCGTCACCACTTTAGGAAACATTTAGTTCAAGATCCTGGAAGAAGCCGGGCGTGGTGGCGCACACCTGTAATCCCAGCACTTGGGAGGCTGAGGCAGGAGGACCAGTTTGAGTTCGAGACCAGCGTGGGCTACAAAAGTGAGCTCAAGGCCAGCCTGAGCCACATAGTGAGTGAGACCCTGTCTCAAAAAGACAAAATAAAATAAAATTAAATTAAAAAGATCCTGGGGGATCCCAGAGGGCAGGACATTATTTTCTCTACATTACAACTGCTTATCAGATTGCCTTCTAGAAGGGGCCGGGGAGATAGCTCTGTGGTTATCAAGTTCCTGCCTTGCAAGTGCAAGATCATGAGTTTGAACCCTGGTCCCACAGGGGTGGGGGGAAGCTGATATAAACCCTTATAGAGCCAGGGAGATAGCTCAGTAGAATAAGTGCTTGCCTCAAAAGTGCAGGGTCCTGAGTTCAAACTGTGGTACGTGGTGGCACATGCCTATAATCACAGCTACTTGGGAGGCTGAAGCAGGAGGATCATGAACCTTGACTACATAGTTAGACCCAGTCTCAAGGACCTAATTTTTTTTTTTTTTTTTTTTTTTTTTTTTTGGCTTTTTGAGACAGGGTCTCACTGTGCAGTTCAGGCTGGCTTTGAGCTCACTTTTGTAGCCCAGGCTGGTCTTGAACTCGCAGCGATCCTCCTGCCTCAGCCTCCCAAGTGCTGGGATTACAGGCGTGAGCCACCACGCCTGGCTATCAAGGACCTAATTTTTTTTTTTTTTTTTTTTCAAGGACCTAATTTTAAAAAGAGTACATAAAAGGTCTAAGGGTTTTAGCCTAGTGGCAGAGCACTTGTCTAGCATGCATGAGACCCTAGAGATCAATGCCCAACACCGTAAAACAAAGGCACTTCCTTCAGACTGGGACTTTTAGCAGTATATAGTATCTGGCACAGAGGAAGGCTCCATAAAGTCTCATCCTTGTGGTCCCATGTGACATATGGGGAAAGGGACTCCAAGGCCATGTCCTAGATGTCTTCTGAGCCTTTGAGCCTTTTGGGAAAGAAGCCTGGAAGGCCTTATCTATCAGAGGTGCCCTTCTCTCCCAAAAGCCAGGGTTGAAGCAGACCTCCTTCTTAGGGCCTCCATAAATGAGCTGATCCAGCTTCTCTGGGCAGCTCTGCAGGAAAATAGAGGCCATATACACAAGTGGCTTTCTCATACAATTTCTAGAAGCGTGTTTCAGGCCTGCAGGTGGTGCCTCCTCTGGAAAGAGGGGCATAGGAAGGTCGAGGAAGAATAATTGCAGTGCCCCTTTCTGTCCATGGCAGCTGGTCCTGGGGTGCTAGTCTAGAGTCCCTAGCATTGTCTCTTTCCTGGCCACCTATTTGGTGTGCATGGTGGTCACTGTGCCAGTATACATCTGTCCATTTGTAGTAGGGTCATGCTCTGTGGTGTCTGACCAGGGCAGCATTTTCTCTGCCTCCCAAGATCAGTGTTCCCATGTGCATCTTGGCCTGAGTGGGGCTTTTTCCTCCCTGGAAACTCCCCAGGCTGAATCATGGAAATCAGAGACAGAACACCCTCTTCTTCCCCACATTGCTCAGCTCAGTTCACTACGGTCTGTGCGCCCTGCCACCGCCAACCTGCCCTCCATTGTCCTTTTCACCTGGAAGTTTGGGGAGGACAGCCCACCACAGTGGAGGAGGGCTGGTGGCAGGGAGGGAGGGTATCTCTGGGGCTGAGGGTGTGTGCAGAAACAGTTACTTGAGGGTAGGGTCTGCAAAGCAAGACCACACAGGGTAATGCTGGTAGGCTGGTCCAGTGCCCTGGAGTGCTGAGATGCAGCCTCTTTCAGGAGGCCTCCCCTCATTTGCTGCCAGACAGGCCTGGAAGGTTGCTTTAGCCAGCTGGGAGTAAAGGGGTGGCGCCTTGGACAAACCTGGTCCTTGGCAGGAGTGATTTGCCCAGTTCTAAAACTTTACTCAAGCCAAGTGGAATGATACACACTTGTAATCCCAGCACTCTGGGCAACTGAGGCAGGAGGATCATGAGTTTGAGGCCAGCCTGGGCTTCCTAACAAGTTCAAGGTCAGCCTACAATACCGTGAGACCTGTAGAAAAAGAAATACAATGAGGATTTACTCAAAAATCATTGAATTAATGCCTTTTAAAATGGTTGAATTTTATAGCATGTAAGCTGTACCTCAGTAAAGTGGTTTTTAAAAAATCTTGTGCTTGGCCTCAAGGCCCTACCCAGTTGGAAGGCTGCCAAGCTTACAGCCACACCTTTGCACCTGTTTTCTTAGTAACAGTTTCAGGCTGAGTCCCCTTCTGTTCTTAATTCCCAGCCTGGCAGCCCCTGGCTCACCCCCCCATCCCATGCAGTCTCATTTTGGTCTGTGTTCTCCCCTGGCCCCCCAGGGCACAGCGCTGGGTGGGCTGCTGTTGGGTAAGTGTCCACAGCTATGCACATAGCACCACCTGGACATCATGATAGAAAACAAGCCAGGATGTTGCCTCCTGTAGAATCCGGGACAGAGTCCTGTAGGAAGGGAAGTGAGACTGTTTGGAGGCTGAAGGTGGAGTGAGGATACTGCCACCCCATTTGGCTTGTTGCCATCTAACATTATGATGTCACGGGTCCAGCATTCCAGTTTCCTGTCTGTGTGTCTTCAAGTCCCCCAGGTGGGGGCGCTCTCCTGGAGTGTGACAGCTCATCCTTGACCATGGAGAGATGACCCACATGGTAACAGTCCTGGATTGGGGGAGGGGGTTGACAAGGTTACTGGATCACCTTGCCCTGGGCCATTTTGTTAATTGCACAGGTAAAATAAAGGTAGTAACAATTGGGTTATGAGTCTAAGTTCTACCCTTACTGAGCACCAACTGAACTTTTCTGTGAGCCTTAGCTTCCTTATCTCTGACATTAGTTGATAGGTAACATCTTGTAAGGGTGGTTTTGTTTCATTGATTGATTGATTAATTCATTTTCTACATAGTTTTTTTTTGGGGGGGGGAGCTGGGACCCAGGATCAAACTCAGGACTTTGCATTTGCCAGGCAAGCACTTGTGCACCTGAACTATCCCTGGTGTGTGTGTGTGTGTGTGTGTGTGTGTGTGTGTGTGTGTGTGTGTGTGTAGAGTGTCACTATACAGCTCTGACTCATGGTGATCCTCGATCCTGCTGTTTCTTGCCTCCCAAGTGCTGGGATTACAGGCGAGTGCCACCACACCTGGACTCCATAGCTGGCTCAGCATGCCTGAGAGCAGGACCAGGAACTGAACCCTGGCACTTCTGTAAGCAAGTGCTTAGTCCGCTGAGCTATACCACTGGCCCTGATTTTTTTATTATGTTATGACTGACTGGCTTAGCCTGCCCTGGCGGGGGTGGGGCCTGGCACAGCATGTGGTGCCGAGGATCGAACCGTAGTCCCTTCGGTTGCCTAAGCAGGCACTTTAGGCCACTGAGCCATCTCCCCGGCCCCATACATAGTAGAATGGCCTTAAATACATAACCTTCTTGCCTCAGCCTCCCATGTTGGTATTACAGGTGTGCACTACTATGCAGGGCTGCAGTTCTATTTTAAGCAGAAGGACACTGGGACAACTGAGTACCCGGGCACATGCCTATATCCCAACTACTTAGGAGGCTGAAGTAGGAGAATTGCAAATTCAAGGCCTGCCTGGGCAACTGAGCAAGACTTGGGCTCAAGATAAAAACAAAGGGATGAGGATGTAGTTCACTGTTCCATGGTTCAGTCCTCACTATCAAAGTCAGTCTGTCAGATCAACCTGGAATAGTAAATGGTCAGTAAGTAGCCAGTTAGTTAAAGGAACCTATGTGTCAGCCTTGGGCCTGGGGATGTGGTCTATACTTGGCTCAGGAGAAGAATAGGGTCTGTGCCTTCTGGAGGTGGAGGAAGACAGGGAATGGCCCCCATTGCCAGTAGGGTGACTCTCCCTTTCCAGAGTATCCACACCAAGTTTCAGCTCAGCTCCATGTGTTAGGTCCTAGTAGTTGAACCCCGAGGCCAAAACTCATTGCTTCTCAACCCTGCTTTCTATCCCCTCCCTAGGCCTGAGACTGGACTTGGCAGGTCTCATCTCGTCTCCCCTCCTCTGGTTCTTCCCCATATGGCCATGTCCAATTGCTTTCTCTTAGTCCCTGTGCCCTAAGCCTGGGCCAGGCCTTGGTTCTCTCTGAGTCCCATCATGCTTGCTTCTGGTCCCCTCTCCACCTCTAACCTTGACCATTTGCCCCTCCTCTTCAGGCCCCTTTTTCTCTGTCCCAGCCATCAGATTTTCTCACCATTCTCTATCCATGCCACCTGTCTCTGTTCTTCTGCCTCCTGTCCCCTTCTGCCCCTCAGTTCTCCGTGACTTGTTCCCCTGCCCCCTGAGCTCTGTCTCTGCCCATCAGCCCCTGGTCCCAGCTCCCGGCCGCCTGGCTCCTGCATGGACAAAGGGGTCCTTTGTGGGCTGACCGCGGCTGGCGGGGCGGCGGGGCGCTGGCTCCGCATTGCTGATGAAACGGAGCCCTTTGTTGTCCCTCCTCAGGCGCAGTATTTCTTTTTGGGGGCTGGATGCGTTCCTGGCAGGGCCGATGATGGATGCGCCCGCCGCCCGCCAGCTTTCCCTCCCGCTCATTCCCGCTCCGCTTCAACGCGGCCCAGCTCCTCCCCTGCTGCCCGGGCACTGCCAGGCCCTTCCTGGCTTGGGAGGGGTTGCCATGTGTCCTGTAGCCTAGGAGAAGGTCACCTCTATGTCCTCCCCATCTGTGACTAGGGCAGATGGATCCTGTGCTCAAGGGTCCACTGGGACCAAGGCATCAGCTTTCTCAGGATCTGGAAGAGATGAGCCAGGTATGGGGCAGATTTGGAGCAAGCTTGAAGACCAGGCCGTGTGGATTACGTGTGGGTTTGAGGACAGTTACTCTTGAGGCCAGGCCCCCTCGTGTTAGCTGCCTCTTTCTCCAGCTTCCAGGCTGAGAAACCAGTGTTCTGCCTGTAGCACCTGTCCAGTGACATATCACGTCCTTGGTCCCAGCAGCTCAGTACATTCCAGGACCTGAGGCTGGGAGTAGATGGTCCCTGAGGAAGGAGAGAAAATGAAAGATCAGAGAAATTCCAAGAAGGGACCAAGATGAACCTAAGGCTTGCTCCCTACCCAGAGAGACTCTGGATGGAAACAAAAGCAGAGGCTCAGCCAGAGCTTCGGCCTTGCACCAACGCAGGCTGCAGGCCGCAGGCCGGCTGTGTTGGAGGGAGCTGACTTCTAATTGACCTGTCCGCCCTGCATGCAGAGCCAGATCCTGGAGCTGTGAGGAGGGAGGGAGCAGCAGAGCAAGAGCAGCGTTAATGTAGCTATCGATTTCTGCCACCAGCCAGCAGGCCACAGAGGTGGGGGGCTCACTGAAGGACTGGGGTGCAGAGGGCTCCTTTCCCTACCTCTCCAATCCACAGACCTCCTCTACCTTTTCCCTTTCCCCTGAATGTGGGGCCCGCTGGACCAGGGTCTAGGGCACAGTACTTGAGCTTTGAGAAGAAGGATTTGGAAGTAGTGCCTTGATGGTTTCTGACCCTGATCTCACTCTAGCTCTGGTCCCCCGTGCCTAGACAGCAGCATCACTGAGGCCTGGAGGGGTTACTAGTCTCTGAGGAGAGCTGAAGGTGTGATTTGGGCTTGGCCTTGGAGGTTACACTGCATAGTAACTTATGTGACCTCCTTCTACTTACTGTGTCCCTTACTACCAACACATCTAGGATGCTGCTAGCCCTTCCACCTCACCCATCTGCCTTTGCTGGGGAGTCTGACGTGAGCTGGTGCCCACTGTGGAGGCCCAGGGAGGATCTGCTGGTATGTACCTGCCAGTCATTTGGCCACCTACATATACCCTGTGGCCACTCTTTGCCAGTCCTAGAGCAGAGGACCATGAAGGAGGAGCGTTGAACTAAATAATCGTATGAGGCAGCCAGACTAGGATATATTGGGGTTGTCTGGGAACAGAGATCTAGTGTGTTCCTACCCTCAAGTTCAGGGCATGGTAAGGTTTACCAGATATATGCTTTCCCTTTGAAGCACCAGCTGTTGAGGGGCTGGACCCTGCCTTCCACCCCTCTTCTGGGGGCTGCACAGGTATGAGGGATACTAGATAGCTAGACTGATGAGGAAACTGCCCCTCCCTCCTCTGAACCAGTTTGTCAGCCAAGGTTGCCAGCAGCTCCATTCCAGAGCCTTCACCTTGGGGCTTGAGTGCAGCAAGCCCTGTCCCAACAAGGGGCACCTCAAGGGTCACACCCACTGCTGGTCATAGATTGTCCCAGCCCAAGACCCCTTCTGCTGCATCCTCAGGAGCTTTGTTTCTCTCTGAGAATTCAGCAGGCTCCACACTACAGGCTTTGCAAGGCCCCACCCCCATTTGGGAGCTGTCAGAGGCCAGGTCAAGACAAGAGTCGGTCAGAGATGATGCAGGGTAACTTTGGGACCTGGGGTACTGGTTTGCACCTCCTGCCCTCACCCTCCAAGGAGAGATGGCTTCTTAAGGTTCTGTACTCTGTTGCCAGACCCTGTGTTAAAGCAATAGAGTTAAAGTCTTCACCTTGGAATGACTATCGGAGCCTTGAAATAACTGGCACATGTTAGAAATTTCCAGGTTATGGCCCGGCGGGATGGGTCAGTGGTCTAAAGCGCCTGCTTGGGAAAGCTTAGGTGGCTTCAGGGACCGCGGTTCGATCCCCGGCACCACATGCTGCGCCAGCCCTGCCCTCAAGGCGGGCTGAGCCAGCCATAAAAATGAGTGAATAAACAAACAAAGGTTCTGAAACAAGAAAAAAAATAAATAAAATAAAAAATCTTTTTTTTTTTTTTTGGTGGGACCAGGGTTCAAACTCACAACCTTGCACTTGCCAGGCAGGCACTTGTGCCACAGAGCTTCTCCCTGGCCCCTAAAAATCTTTAAAAAAAGAAATTTCCAGGTTAGAATTAGGGAGCAGCTTCCCAGTGCTATACAGTGCTCCTCTCCTGTTGTCCTTGTCCATGAAATGGAGACACATTGACCATTACTTAGGATCTTCTGGGTCTGTTTTTTTTCTTCTTCTGGGTCTTAATGGAGATAGCACAAATAAAAAAATTCCCAACCAAGGAGAGCTTGGTCCTTAATGCCTCATCCGGCTTGTGATGATTTTGGCAGTATGGTGGTGATGGAGCCAGTGTTGGAGGAGGAGGGATTTACTGCTCCCCTGACCCTGTACCCTCTTGTCCCAACAGAGTAAAGACACTTCGACGTGGACATCTGACCATGTGCCTGCCCTGAGCACCACGGCCCACCAGGCATCTCTGTTGCAGGCAGCAGGACCGGGTGCTCATCTGTGAACCCCTGGCAGTTGGCAGGCTTTCTTAGCAGCGGGTTCTGGGCCTTAGCCCCACCATGTCGAGCCTCGGTGGTGGCTCCCAGGATGCCGGCAGCAGTAGCAGCAGCAGTAGCAGCAGCACCACCAATGGCAGCAATGGCCCAAAGGCAGGAGCGACAGACAAGAGCACAGCAGTGGCAGCCACTACACCAGCTTTGGTGGCGGATGACGCGCCACCCCCTGAGCGTCGGAACAAGAGCGGCATCATTAGCGAACCCCTGAACAAGAGCCTACGTCGCTCCCGTCCACTCTCCCACTACTCTTCCTTTGGTGGCAGTGGGGGCAGCAGCATGATGGGCGGGGAGTCTGCTGACAAGGCCGCTGCAGCTGCAGCCTCCCTGTTGGCCAATGGTCATGACCTCGCGGCGGCCATGGCGGTGGACAAAAGCAACCCTACCTCAAAGCACAAAAGTGGTGCTGTGGCCAGCCTGCTGAGCAAGGCAGAGCGGGCCACAGAGCTGGCAGCCGAGGGACAGCTGACGCTGCAGCAGTTCGCACAGTCCACGGAGATGCTGAAGCGCGTGGTGCAGGAGCACCTCCCGCTGATGAGCGAGGCGGGTGCAGGCCTGCCTGACATGGAGGCTGTGGCAGGTGCTGAAGCCCTCAATGGCCAGTCCGACTTCCCCTACCTGGGCGCCTTCCCCATCAACCCAGGCCTCTTCATCATGACCCCAGCAGGTGTGTTCCTGGCCGAGAGTGCGCTGCACATGGCTGGCCTGGCTGAGTACCCCATGCAGGGAGAGCTGGCCTCCGCTATCAGCTCAGGCAAGAAGAAGCGGAAACGCTGTGGCATGTGTGCGCCCTGTCGGCGGCGCATCAACTGCGAGCAGTGCAGCAGTTGTAGGAACCGAAAGACTGGCCATCAGATTTGCAAATTCAGAAAATGTGAGGAACTCAAAAAGAAGCCTTCCGCTGCTCTGGAGGTAACAGCGCCTTAGAGGGAGGTGTGTGGGCTCTTGTGTCTCTGACAGTCCAATCTCACCCCACAATCCCAGAGCCTACCCTTCCTGCTTGGGCGTGTCCAGGGGGACACTCAGTCATGGGATCTTCAGGTCTCACTTCAAGACATGAGTTCACTGACCTAAAAGTCAAAGCCAAATCCTGAGATCCCAATAGGCCATAGTTTGCAAGGGCCTAGCATTTGGATTCTGATCCCCCTCCTGGGGTCTAGGGCAGGATTGAGATTCCTATCTAGATCCAAAGTTTCTGATTCTCAGATATGGCCTAAAGTGTCCAGTCCATGACTGAAGATTCTGGAGGTGTCCCTTGTCCCATTTGAGAAGTTCTTTCCCACAGACCCTGTTGCCTTGAAAATAAGGCCTTCACTTGCCCTTGGAGCCTAGCTTTCCCCTGAGGCCACCCAAGAGGCTCCAGGGCTGGCTGAGAAAACCCTGGGTCTGAGTACCTGCTGGGCATATTGTGGGGCCTAGGTTAGGGATGTCCATAAGCCTGAGCAGTAGGCATAGGCATGTCCACCATGAGTTTAGAGCAGGCATAGAGCTTCCCATGCTGTTTTCTGTCCATTCTTGTGGCAGATCCTGTCCCTGTGCACCCATCATGCACCCAATGTGGCGACCTAGCTAGAGTGGCAGGCCTGGTTACAAAGCATCTTTTCAACTTTAGGTTCCTGCTCCTGTCCCTCTCTGCCAGTGGGCTTGACGCAAATCTCCAGAATCGCTGGAAACCAACAATAGCTCAGCTGTGGCCTCCTGGCCACACTCCCCAGGCCCAGACTTCATGTGTTTATTTGCCTACGTGCACACAATGGCACCCCCTTCCCTCCAGCGTAGAAGTACACATGCATACCTGCCCAGTACGCGTACTCCCATTACAGATACAACTGCTCGGTAAACACCAGACATCTTCCTCTTCCGTGCTGCTCCACCCTCCCGTGTACATAGCCAGTGCACACGCTCATTTGACAGAAATAGACATGGCTCCCAGACGCGCCACGGTATTGGTGCCTTTGGGCCAGGGGATGGGGTTTGCTCTCTGGAAGGAGGTTCCTGGGCACAGTGGCTCAGCAGTGTCGGGGTGCTCAGGGCCCTCCAGCAGGTCGCGACTTCTCCTCTGGCCTGGCCAGGCCAGGATAGCAGGAACTCTGCAGGGAGGCAGCTTTTATCCATGTGCATCCCTCTGCCATGAGGCCATCCACGGGGGAACGTCTTTGCACCAGGCCCACCGGGACCCTGACTGAACTCTCTCCTTGTTTTTGTCTCCCGCCCCCCGCCAGAAGGTAATGCTTCCGACGGGAGCCGCCTTCCGGTGGTTTCAGTGACGGCGGCGGGAACCCAAAGCTGCCCTCTCCGTGCAATGTCACTGCTCGCGTGGTCTCCGGCAAGGGATTCGGGCGAAGACAAACGGATGCACCCGTCTTTAGAACCAAAAATATTCTCACAGATTTCATTCCTGTTTTTATATATATATTTTTTGTTGTCGTTTTAACATCTCCACATCCCTAGTATAAAAAGAAAAAAAAATTTAACTGCTTTTTCAGAAGAAGAACAACAACAAAAAAAAAGAGAGGTAAAGACGAATCTATAAAGTACCGAGACTTCCTGGGCAAAGAATGGACAATCAGTCTCCTTCCTGTGTCTGATGTCGATGTTGTCTGTGCAGGAGATGCTGTTTTTGTGTAGAGAATGTAAATTTTCTGTAACCTTTTGAAATCTAGTTACTAATAAGCACTACTGTAATTTAGCACAGTTTAACTCCACCCTCATTTAAACTTCTTTGATTCTTTCCAACCATGAAAATAGTGCATAGTTTGCCTGGAGAATCCACTCACGTTTATAAAGAGAATGTTGATGGCGCCGTGTAGAAGCCCCTCTGTACCCACCCTCGCTTGTGGAGCTGCTGGCAGGAGCTTGTTGGAGGGAGGGAGGGAGCACCCCCAGGCCCAGGCTAGCTGTGCTGCACCCACTGTGCCCTGACTGGGATCCCCTACCCTACCAGTGATTTTGGAAAAATGAGAGTTCTATTCGTTCATTCACTGAGATTCTGATCCTGACTACTTTCTTTAGAGAAAATGTCCTTTTTTCAGGCCTTGCTAATGGCAGCAGAAGAAAGGGCTTCTTTGCGCGATCCCCTGCCTGTGGGGGTGGGTGCTCAAGGGGCCCCCTGGGGTCTCCTGCCCATGGCCAGCTTCCTGCTGATGAACATGCTGTTTGTATTGTTTTAGGAAACCAGGCTGTTTTGTGAATAAAACGAATGCATGTTTGTGTCACGAAGCACTGCTGGCTTTTTGCTCTCCAATATTGGGGGGCTGGCTTGGGGGCTGTTGCTGGGCAGGGATTGTATAGCAAAGGACAACCCAGAGACACAAGTGGGATTATCTTGGAAAGAGAGGCCTTTTAGATCTACTAAGGAGTTCTTCAGAAGGGGCCGGTACCAGAGCACCCTCCCTATCTACTGGGACCCCACTCTCTAACACCTTATTGCTATCTCCATTGACCCTGTCCGCCACCTCTGTTCCCCTAGGTTCCTCAGCCCAGTCAGTGACCAGCACCATGCAGACTTGGGCTGGCAGCCTGAGCTGCCTGCTTTTTTCTTTCATGGCAGGATCTAGTAACCCCACCCCCACCCAATCACTAATGATTCCTCCAGAATTTTGGCCTAGGCTCCTGGAGACTTGGCCATGCCCAATACACACTGATAACTCCCTCATTTCTCTTGAGGTCTGAGAGTTCCTAGGCTGAGTTCTGGGGGGTGTCCCTTATTTGATTACGCTCTCTCCCCCCAAAGGTTTGTTGGTTGGTACAAGGTTGTATGGGGACCTGAGAGGCCAGATGTCTGGGGACATCACCACACAGCCACATGGACAAGGCCAGGGCCTCTCCCTGAACAGGAAGAAGTAACAGTTGTGTGCCCCTACATGTCACAGAGACCTGTCTATCCAGGGCTGGAGCATTCTTCCACCCAGCTGCTTTGCCCTGGTAGAGATGGAGGCAAGACTTGAAGAAGGACTTCTGACAGTGTTGGAGCCTGACTTTCAGGTGGGTGAGTGATTTCAGAAATGAAGGGGCAACTTCTAAAGCTGAATGGGTGGTAAGGTAGGAGATCGGCTGTTTGGTCTTGTTGCTGGAAGGAGAAAGTGTGGGGGGCGTTGACCCAGAACCCTTTCCCGGGTGTCACAGGCTCCCTTAGAGCACCATGGGCTCAGCAGCCTGGCCTGGCACAGCAGGGGCTGGTGAGGATGGAGGGAGGCAGCTTTCAACTGCATCTCTGCCTGGGAAAATTCCCTTTCATGTGGCTGCCTGTGATCTCTCCAGGCAGCTCTGCTGAAGGGGGGTGTCCAGCAGGGAACAGGGGGAGGTGTTGCAACTGGAGGGCACCCTCACCTCCCAGCACCAGACCCACTGAAGCACCTTCAGAATGTCAAGGGGGGAGTAACCACCAGGGGCTGTGGGGGGAACCTGGCCACCAGGGGGCACTGGGCTGGAGGCCTCTGCCTGCCCCCACCCTGCTGGCAGCACACAGGCTGCAGATGGCCTCGGCCGGCCCTCATTGGCACGCCTGCAGGTGTGGGGTGGATGGCTCTGGTGCCAGCTTTGGGAGGGTGCTGTGACTCAGCCGGCCTGCGCCTTTTCCTGTGCCAGCCCACAGCCCAGCCTGAGCCTCGGGCCCCCTCCAGCAGAGACGCCTGAAGTTCAAAGCCCTTCACCCCTTCACCTCTTGCAGCTTTTGTCACTTTCCTGCTCTGCTTTACAGAAACAGCACCTAGTCACTGGGGTCTGGAGGAGACAAGAGGGGGACAGCAATGAGGTCAACCCCTGGTATAGGCTCATTTACCTTATCTGGGGGAGGGCAGCAGTTCCCCAAAAAGTAGCTGGAGGAGCAGCTAAAACCATGTAAACCTGCGTAGTAAGCATTCAGTGGAACTGATGCTGCTATTTGAAAATGTACCCAACTGAATATCTCCAAGATGTCACCTGTCTCCTTAAAACCCTAGCCTGCCCCACAGCTCTCCTCCCTCACCAGGCACAGCCTTGGTCCTATCCTATGCCAGCCGATCTCTAAAGCTGACTTCTTTGCCTCTCTGCCTTGCTGGTCTTGGTGTTTTCTTCTCTTCTGTCTCTGCCTCTTTGCCTCATACCTCTGTCCTGTTGCTGTCCCCAACTTGTCATGATTCTACACCTAGGTCTTTCCTATAAGAGTTCCCTGGCTCCTTTCTGCTACAGGTGGAAGCCTGAAATAGTGACCCTCAGAAACTTCACCCCAGCATCCTGTAGCCCTACCTGAGTACTTGACGTTCAGTGCCGGCTTTGGAGATGACAAGAAAGGGATTCAAGAAGCTGGGTACCTGTACTCTGTTAAAGACAGTTTGAGTCTCCATGTAGACCGTGTGTGTGTGTGTGTGTGTGTGTGTGTGTGTGTGTGTGTGTGTGAGAGAGAGAGACAGACAGACAGACAGACAGACAGATAGACAGACACACAGAGACAGAGAGAGTGCACCTGTAATTCCAGCACTCAGTAAGGCAAGGGGATCACAAGTTTAAGCCCAGCCTTGGTAACTCAGTAAGATCCTGAGTTCGTTCTGGCTTCCTCAGTACCAGGGGAAAGAAGATGCTTGGGGGCCCTGAAAACCCTGTGGAGCAGCATAGTTATGTGTGACATGAAAATGGGCTTGTGGCTGAATGACATTCATGACATCAGTGGGCATGTTGGGGAGTATGTGATTCTGTGGTCTTTTATTCTTTTTTTTTTTTTTTTCTTTCTTTTTTGAGACAGGGCCTCACTATGTAGTCCAGGTTGGCCTTGATCTCACTGTGTAGCCCAGGGTAGCCTCAAACTTAAGGCAATCTTTCATCTACCTTCCAATTGCTGGGATTACAGATGAGCCCATGCCCAGCATATCCTGTGGTTTTGTACAATTTTGTAACATTCCTAGTGTGACACTGGATGAGCCTATGCATGTTTGGTATTAGGCATACAACACACTTGTATGGCATTGTGTCATCCTTTTTGTTGTTGTTGCTTTTTGCAGGACCAGGATTCAAACTCATGACCTTGCACTTGCCAGGCAGGCACTTGTGCCACGGAGCTATCTCCCCAGCCCCGGCATTGTGTCACCCTGTGACAAAACTAGATGAATATATGTATGGCATTGTGTGTGTTGATGTGAACATTGAAACAGTGTGGACCTGTGATCTCTGTGACTCAAACAGCCCTTGCAAGTCTGTGACTACAGCATTTCCTTGGTCTTTACTCTGACAGCCCTGCAACTTCGGAAAGCATGTCTTCTTTGGTGGCTTCTTATCCAATCCCATCCCCTGACTGGTTCTGAGGCACAGTTCCCACGGCAGCCACACAAGCCCTCTCCTGAGCCCATCACCGCCTGCTTCAGCTACACAGAATATCTTGGCAACCCCAGTCTCTTTGTTCTCTGTGGCTGCCTGAAGGCCTTCCCCACCCAGCCTGCCCAGCGCCTGCTAGGCATTCCCTCTCCCTGGCTTGGCCTGACCTGGTCTCTGCCACCCTTATCCCTGCCCCCAGACTGCTGTCCCTATGTGATGTGCTAGACCAGACTCAGGATTCAGACAGTCTTTGGCCTTGTGCTAAGTCTGCTGTGGTCACTCAGCAAGAAGGACACAGGATGGTCCCTGTTGATGGAGTGTGGGCCACAAGCTGTGTGCTCAGGAGGGCTGTTCATCCTTGGCCCTAGGCTAATTGGAAAAGGTTTGTCTTCAGTCTGGAACAGTTTTAGTGTTGAGTAACTTTAGTAGTTTGGCTCCTAGAAGTCATCTGGACAGAGATTTTTACCTTATTTTTTCTGTCCCGTACAGGATATTGAACCTGGGGCCTTCACACTAAGCTACACAAAAATGTTTTTAATCTTGAAATAGGGTCTTGCCAAGTTGCTGAAGCTGGGCCTAAATCATGCCATCATCCTGCCTCAGCCTCCAGTGTCCTGTGATTACAGGTATTCACCTCCACGCCCAGCCATCACCCATTACATAAATGAGAGCTGAAGAATGTGGCTTGCCCAAGAGCAAGAGGTGGCAGCATCCTGACTAGAACCCAGGCTCCTTGCTGCCTTGGGAGGAGACAACTGCCTCCAGATAAATGAAGACAGAGTCTGAAAGTCTGCACATAGGAGTTTCTCCACTGTTCTTGGGCATGATATTTGAGTCACATTGTATGTGTGTGTGTGTGTCTCCTTGTATGGCCTTGGCCAACTGCCCTTGCTTCTGTTCTCAGGAAAGGGCAACAAAGTCAGTAGTTGTAGAAGAGGGCACTTGACAAAGTGTTTTTGCAGAGCAACAAGGTCTGTACAGCCCCAAGATCCACAGCATCTCCAATAGGGACAGGAACATGAAGTGAGTGGCCAGAGGGCGGATTCTGCTTTGCGCCCAGCCTCAGATCCCAGGCTCAGCCCACCTCACACTCACAAGAGGATGGTGCTGGTGACCATTGGCTCAGCTATAGTCAAGGATGCGGGGCTTGACCTGATTGAGCACCAGCTCCCACCTCCCGCAAGGCCAGCTGTGGATGGACAGGGGCCCTCACCGCCGCCTGCTGCCCACCTAGAGCTCTGGGCCCACAGACCATGGCTAACAATAGCCAAGGTTGGAGAAGGGACAAGTGGCCAACAGCATAGTACCCTGAAGATGGAGTGGGACAGCCGGGCGTGGTGGTGCATGCCTGTAATCCCAGCACTTGGGAGGCTGAGGCGGGAGGATCGGTGTGAGTTCGAGACCAGCCTGGGCTACCAAAGTGAGCTCAAGGTCAGCCTGAACTGCATAGCGAAACCCTGTCTCAAAAAGACAAAAAAAAAAAAAAGATGGAGTGGGACAGAGAGAGGCCCCCAAATTCACATAGACCTACATGGGGTTCTGTCCTCAGGGGCTAACATCTGTCTTGGTTTTTCTTCCTTGGATGTGGGGTACAGGATGGTCCCCTGAGGCTGCTAGAGTGGACACTTTCATCTCTCTCTGCCCATCCTCCTGCCATCTCTCAGCAGCATTAAATTCTATTTCCCTCCTGTCAGAGAACACCTTCTACCTCAGATTCTAGGTAGCAGGGCACAAAGATGGGGTGGGCCCAGGGGAGCCAAGCTGGCTTGCAAGGCTCCAGGCTTGGGTGCAAAGCCACTGGGTTGGTGGGACTTGATCTGAGGCCTCAGGTGGTTGCTGCCCCAGTCTCATGCTCCGTAGCAGGTGAGATGCAAGTTCATCTCCTGTTGCCATTGCCCTGTCCCTGTTTGCTATCTCTTTTCTCCTTTTTTTTAAGAGCAGTGACCAGGGCAAGGTAGCACATCTATGCTTGTAATTCTAGTGTTCTGGGAGTGTGAAGCAGGATATTGCAGTTTCCAGAAGGGCTGGAGAGGTAGCTTGGTGTGAAGGTACTGGACGCAATCCCCAGTCCTAGTGGGTGTTGGGGGGTGGGGGGGGCTAGCCCCTGGAATGGGTGGAAAACATCTGTGGGCTAAACAAACACATTACTGTTATCTCTTCTTTCTGGATATTTTTTACCTCAAGTGCATTTCTGACCCTGATGCTGCTGTCCACAGGTGAGGATTTACTGAGAAAGAGCCCCAGGGCTGGGAATGTAGGGCCCAGAGCTGATTGCCAGTGCTGTATATGGACAAGCCTCCTTGCCTTTGGCTGAGAAGCTAGCACTGTCCTCCGACCTCCCAGCACAGGGCCACATGTGGATCCAGCTTATTGTGTTCATGTTCTCACAACATCTTCATGAGGAGGGAATTGATCAGTTAGCCCTGATAGATTAGAAGGTGAAGGCGTGGGGTCAGGGATGGCTCAGGGGGCACTTGTGGCAAGTGCAAGGTCCTGAGTTTGATCCCCAGTTTCGGAAAAAAAGGAAAGGAAGAAAGAAAGTGAAGGTTCGCAGAGATAGAGATGTGTAAGATCACACAGCCAGGTTCCTCTGCTTTCTAATGAGCCTGTATTCAGCCACCTAGGTATGCTTCAGACTGGAAGGAATCCCCTGCCCCCATCTCACATGCTACCTCTGGGCATGCCCTTAATGTTTTCTGAGTTCAGGAGCGTTTTTTTCTACATTGAACATACATTTTTTAAAAAAAATCAATATCTGATAAGATCTTTAGCCATATGTGGGTGGTCAAGCCCAGAAAGGCCTGGAAACAACCCTAGAGTAAGGGCAGTCCAGAGCAACAGGGGCTGGGTATTCTGGGACCCAAAGGATGCACTGCCCTAGTCTCACGCTCCTGCCCCTCTGCCTGCCCAGGCTGCCCAGCCTTCTGCACAGCATCTCCTGTTCCTTCCAAGCCTGCAGAGGAGACACCTCTTGGGGCTGTTTGCTCCGTTGCATGGGACGAACAGGCGGCTGCTGGAGGTCAGGTGGGGGTGGCTGCAAGGGTGAGAGTGAGGACAGTGGTGCTGCTGTTGATAAGGCGAGGGAGCCCTCGGGAGCAGGGACGCAGTGAAGCCATGGAAACGTGGCTGAGGTGTGAGGTTGGCTCAGCCGCTTTCCCCAGGTGGCCGCCTCCCAGGCCTGGCAGGGGGCCCGGCAAGACAAGTCCAGCCACTGGCTGCCTCGCTGCCCTCCCGGGGCCAGGCTTGGGCCAGTGCTGGGCAGGCATAGTGGCACCCTAGCCCACCTTCAGGGCCAGGCTGGGTCCATCTTTGGATCTGCTCATAAAAGACTGAGGAGAGGCAGGGGTGCACCCCCAAGCCCCTTAACTGTTCAGCCCCCCTCCTTCCTATAAATGTGTGCATTATTTACCTTAAGCATTTTTGATAAATCATAATAGCAGAGACATCTGCTGTCAAAACTGCAAACTGCATGTGGGGCTCAGCTGCTGGACAACCAGACTAGAGGCCAGGGGTACAAGACTCTGATGGTCTGAAAGGGGTAACACAGCTGGCTCCCAGGTTTGGGCCCTGAAAGGGACCCAGTTCTCATCCTTTGGGACTGCTTATCACCAGCTGCTGATCACAAAACCTTCTGAAGGAGACCATCCACCCCGCCAACTATATTCCCTCCTTCCTGCCTCCCTCTGCCTCAGAATTAATGCCGCAGTGACAGCGGCTGAGAAGTCCCCCAAGCGGAGATTAACTCCCAGGGTAGGCGGTGGAGTTGGCCATGGGAGGCTGGGGGTGGGGGTGGCTGACGCACAGGCCTCACAAGATTAATCGCCCTGCAGCCGGTCTCATCACGAGGCGCTCGACCCCCACCCCCGGAGGGCCATGGGGTCCGGGTCAGTGCCCACCCTGCTTCCCCCACCCCCTACCGCCCACGGTGCAACTCGTGGGAGGATTTAGGGAGCTGGACAGAGTTCCCTTCTCATTTTCTTTTTCTTTGCTGGTGGCCCTCAGGGATCCCTAAGGAATGAACAGCTGTCCTTCAGGAGTAAGCAGTCCTGTGGTCTCTTTCCCCAGGTTCTGGCCTGGCACAGTCTGGCAGGAGATGCTGACCCTGATTTTCCTGACACTCTCTTACTGTCCCTGTGGACTGGCTGCCCTGTTCCCCGAAGCAGACACGGTGTTGGAGAACACCATAGGAAGTCCCTGGACCTGAAGTATTTATTTGGGGGCTCCAAAGTGAGACATGATGGGTCCAGTGGCTCACTATCCAACGAGCTTTCCATGCTGGGGGCTATGGGGATTGGGGACGAGGCAGTGCAGGTGCTGGTGGGGAAGCCCGGGCACCTAGGCCTAGGCAGCAGGGGAAAGCTGTCACCCATTTAAAAGGCTTTGAAAGGCTGGTGAGATGGCTCAAGGGTCTAAGGCGCCTGCTTAGGCAAGCTTAGGCAACCTTAGGGACCACGGTTTGGGTTAGATCCCTGGCACCACATGCTGCACCAGCCTTACCCCCAGGGCAGGGTGAGCCAGCCATATTAAAATAAGTAAGTAAATAAATAAATAAATAAATGCCTTTGAAAAAAAAAATTTAAAGAGCCTTTGAGGGAGCCTGGGATATAGCACAGTGCCTGCCTGACAAGTGCAAGGTCATGAGTTTGATTCCCAGTACTAAAAAAAAAAAGCCTTTGAGGGAGGAGCCAGTGTGGTGGTGCCTGTCTGTGATCCCAGCACTGAAATAGGTGTATTACTGCAAGTTTGGGGCCATCCTGGGCTACATGGTGAGCTCGAAGACAGCCTGAACTGTATGATAAGACCATAATTATTATTATTGTTATTATTATTTTATGTTGTGGCTGGCTCAGTCTATCCTGGGGGTGGGACTGGCGTAGCATGTGGTGCCGGGGCTTGGCCTGTTGCCTAAGCTTGCCTAAGCAAGCGCTTTAGACTGCTGAGCTATCTTGCCAGCCCCATATTATTCTCTCTCTCTCTCTCTCTCTCTCTTTCTTTCTTTCTGAGACAGGGTCTCACCATGCAGTTCAGGCTGACCTTGAGCTCACTTTTGTACCCCTGGCTTGTCTTGAACTTGTACTGATCCTCCTGCCTCAGCCTCCCAAGTGGATAAGACCATAATTAAAGAAAACAAAAAGAAAGTCTTTCCATGCCACCCCACTCCCAGGGTGCACTGAGACAGCAATTGAGACGGTGTGATGGTGCACACCTGTAATCCCAGCTCTTGGGAAGCCGAGAACAGGCAGATCATGAGTCTGATCTAGTAGTGAGACCCTGAAAACCTTTCCCTTAGAAAGGAAGGAAAGGAAGAGAGACAAAAAGGTCTTTGAGGGGTTGCAGCAATGGGATGGGGTTAGGCACAGTGGATAAAATTTCTCAGGTAGGCCCACCTATGGGATGCTGAGTGTGGGTCATCGTCAACCTGGACCTGGGGACTACTAGCTGCTGTCTTCTCACCCTGCCAGGCAAGCTCACTTGCTCACTTGCTGGACTCCCCAACTGGATGGAGAGTTGTGGGTAGAAGTCCTTTTGGCCCTGCTCAAGAATGGAAAGAAAGGGGCTGGGAGTGGACACTGAGTTGACACAAGTTACATGACCTGCTACAAAAGGCTATCCTCCCTGCTCAATGTACTGCTTACCAGTGACGTCATTCCTCAGGTAGACTGCATCAGAATGTAAAGTTCTTTGTCAAAGGCATTGTGAATACTCCACCCTTATGCTGTGGCAGACAAGAGATGTACATGGACCAGGAAGCCCGGGAAGCTCACTGGGGGAGGCCTGAGTCTAGCAGGGTCCTGAACGACCACACCACATTCCTAGCAGGGTTGGAGACTAGAATGTCTGGGGTAATGAGATCACACCAGAGGGAATGACACGAGTCATTTTCAAGTCCAGGATAAATAGCTGAATTTTTATCTAGGGGACAGTGGGAGCCAATGATAGTGCTCAGACCTGGGTGGCTTTTGGGTGGGCTATGATCCAGATTGAAGAGCTAGCTGTGGTAGTGTGTACTCAGGAAGCTAAGGCAAGAGGATCATCAAGAGTGTGGGGCCATACAAAAGTGAGCTCAAGGCCAGCCTGAACTGCATAGCGAGACCCTGTCTCAAAAAGAAAAAAAAAAAAAAAGGAGTGGGGCCAGCCCAAGCTACATAGTTTAGGACCAGCTTGAACTGTACAGGAAGACCTTGTCTTAAAAATAAGTGTGTGTGTGTGTGTGTGTGTGTTTTCCGCAGAACTACTATAATGGATGAAGGCTTCAGGACCTACTGAATTATGGAGATAGGGCACATCTCAAGTCCTAAGACCTTAATCTAGACTTAGTGGTTACTTGGGCTGGGAGACAGAAGACAGTACTTCCAACCAAGCCCTAACCTTAGCCGGGTTCATGCTCTTGTGACCAATGGCAGAGCCAGCCCTCTTTGTGTCCAACCTGCCTAATCAGGCCCATGAAGGACCTGCCAGCATCAGTCAGTGTGTTATATTCTCATTGCTGATGTAAAACAGCAGTCACCTACAAGTTAAGGGAGTAGAGGTTTATTTTGCCTCATAGTTTGTAGAGGTTCCAGTCTTAAAGTCCATTGGCTCTAGGGCAGGGTAGCATGACTGAAGGGTATGGCAGAAGAGAAACAGTCCATTCCGAGGCAGACTAGAAGCATCCCTCTTCCTTCAGCTTGCCCTTTTTATCCCATTCAGGTTGCAAGCCTATTTATTGGTTGGTGCCACCCACAACCAGGGCAGGTCTTCCAGCTTCAATAAATCCATCCCACCACACCCCAAAGCTGCTAAACCAATCAGTGGTCTAATCCAATACCATACGCCCATGATCCAGTCATTTCTGAAGGCCTCAACTGAGTGCATGAGGCTTTGAGAGGACATTTAGATATGAGCCAGAATAATTAGCCAAGGTTCCAGGCTGTTCCTAAGGGTCCAAGGATCAGGAGCGGCTCCACTTTGGTGTCCTTCACACTTGCCCCTTCACCCACCCCCTTGCTGGCTCACTTCTTTCCTCCTGTTCCTGGACCCACACCTCCCTTCCCCCTTACCCCTGACCTGGTGGCCAGCAGCCTCTGCTACTGTCATCCGTTGTCATGGAAACCATGCAGCTCTGACCTGGAGCTCCTAGCAGGGGAAGCTGAAGGTAGCAGGGGGCAGAGGCAGGTGCCTGTTTCTGCAAGTGTGGCTTCTGGGGGAGGGGGTATGGTAAGGATGGCCAGGATACAGAGGGTAAGGCCCTGGCTACTCCCATCTGCACCCCCTGTCTGGTGTTCTTGCCCCTTCTCAAGGCTACCCTTCTTTTTTTTTTTTTTTTTAAATTATTTTAATTTTTTTTTTTTTTTTTTTTTTTTTTTTTTTTTTTTTTTTTTTTTTTTTTTTTTTTTTTCTTGTTTCAGAACCTTTGTTTATTCAGTCATTTTTATGGCCAACTCAGCCCACCCGAGGGCAGGGCTGGAGCAGCATGTGGTGCCGGGGATCGAACCGCGGTCCCTGAAGCTGCCCAAGCTTTCCCAAGCAGGCGCTTTAGACCACTGAGCCATCCCGCCAGGCCCCAAGGCTACCCTTCTTTACCCAGCTTCAGGCAGGTGGGGGAGGAAGATGGGGCCCTTCCCATTCCCCTTACTGCTGATGGGAGCTGGAAGCCCTGAGCTCAGCTCATTCTTGAGGCTAAAAATACCAGGGAGGCAGCAGCAGCAGTTCCCCTGACACCCTGTCCACCGCTCCCCCTGCCCTCAGCAACACACACACACACACACACACACACACACACACACCAAGGCCTAGCCTAGGCCAGGCTATGCCATTTAATATACAATGCTGTGATCTCTCCAGAGTCCCAAAGTCCCTCTCTCCCCTTAGTGACTTAGGGAGACCTGAGTTCCATTTCTGCCTCTGACTCAACTAGCTGTGTTATCTTAAGGTACTTCATGGACTTCTCTGGGCCTTGATTTCCCTTTTTTTTTTTTTTTTTTTTTTGTCTTATTGAGACAGGGCCTCGCTATGCAGTTGAGGCTGGCCTTGAGCTCACTTTTGTAGTCCAGGCTGGTCTCGAACTTGCATCGATCCTCCTGCCTCAGCCTCCCAAGTGCTGGGATTACAGGCGTGCACCACCACGCCCAGCTTGATTTCCCTTTTTACATAGAGAGCTACATGGAAGAGGTGAAGTTCAGGAATGAACTAGCAGGTCAAAGCCCTGGCTGACCCATATCTTTTTTTTTAGATATAGGCCCTCACTGTGCAGTTTGGACTCCTAGTGATCCTTCTGTCTCAGCCTTCCTTAGTGTTGGGATTACAGGCATATACTACTATACCTGGTTCTGGGGCTAGTATGGCAATGTGGTACCAGGAATTGAACTTGGGATCTTGTGCTTGCCAGGCAGATGCCAAGCTATCTCCCCAGCCCCCCATATCCTTTATTTACCACAATAGGCCTGATAGTGCTCCGAGCTTCTCATGTACTGGGTCAGAAACTCCTTTTTCTAGATGAACACATTGAGGCTGAAGAGGTGAGGGCAGCTCAGCCCTCTGGTTTGCAAGATGGCCCTTTCTTGCCCTGAAATGGCCATGAGTTTCTGTAGCCGTGGGGCATCTGTTGAAAAGTACATATGTGGCATATCTGTTGAAAAGTAGTGGCATGTGGCTATGATCCCAGCACTTAAGGAGGTTGAGACAGGATGATTGCTGCGAGTTCAAGTCCAGCCAGAACTACATATTGATACTGTGTCAAAAAACAAAAACAAAAAAACAGAAGTCGTTTTGGTGACCCTCTCAAAGGCTAAGGCAAGAGGACTGAGTAGGACGGGCCAGATAGTTCGGTGAATTAAAGCACCTGCTTGGGCAGATGGAGTGGGGGGGGCTTTTGATCCCTGGCATGGTGTGCTGGCCCCGACCCCAGGGCTCATTGAGAAGGCTACTGAAACTGGGCAGGGTGGTGCATGCCTGTAATCCCAGCACTTGGGAAGCTGAAAAACAGGAAGGATCACTACAAGTCCGATATGTGTAATGAGATCTTATAGGTCCTGTACTAAATACATAAAAAAGAGAGAGAAAACATTGAGTATAAGGGGCTGGGGAAATAGCTCAGTAGAATAAGCACTTGCCTGGCAAACACAAGGACCTGAGTTCAATCCCCAGTCCCGCAAAAAAAAAAAAAAAAAAAAAACCAAACATTGAGTATATAGCTCAGTGCTATATAAGGCATTAAGTCCCCAGGATCCATAAATAAATGAGACCTCGTTTCATCTTGGGTCTAGTGAAGGAAAGATGGAGCTGCATGCCACTTCTAGCACCCTCCTTTGGGTACCAGGGAAATCTACCCTGGAAATCACAGCTGGGCACTGGGAACACAGATATCTGGAAAGTCAGACTTTGGGAGCCCATTATTGGGGGACCCAAACCATTAGCTCCCGATTCCTCTTTACTAGTCCAATGACATCTTGAAAACCCATGATATCCTTATGCACAGACTCAAGCTCTCAAAGTCTAGAGTTGGTATCTGCAGGAAAAGTGTGTGGATCATCTGACAACACCACCCAATCCTGCGGGACAGAGAGAAGACTTTGAGTTGTACCCTCTAAACGGACAATGCCAACTCTTCCCATTAGTTGTGTGAATGGACAAAACATTTAATCTTTTGGGAATCTCAGTTTTTCCATGTGTAAAACAGCCATTTAATAGTATTTATCTAGCTGGAATGGTGGTGCACACCTGTAATTGTTGCACCAGGGAGGCCGCGGCAGGAGAATCACAAGTACAAGAACAGCCTGGATTATATAAAGTGAGCTCAAAGCCACCCTGAACTACATGTCTCAGAAAAGGCAAACATTAACAATAATATATCTGGGGCTGGGGAGATAGCTCCGTGGCACAAGTGCCTGCCTGGCAAGTGCAAGGTCGTGAGTTTGAACCCCAGTCCCACCAAAAAAAAAGAAGAATATATCTGTTTCTAAGGGTAGGTATAAGGATTAATTGAGATATTCTCATACACTGGTAGCATGATCATTTCTGGAGGCTGGAGCGTAAACGTACGCTTATCAGGTGTGGCGGCACAAACCTATAATCCCGGCACTTGGGAGGCTAAGGCAGGAGGATTGGTATTGGTGCGAGTTTGAGGCCAGCCTGGGCTACAGCGTGAGCTCAAGGCCAGCCTGAAGTGCATAGAGAGACCCTGCCTCAAAAAGACAAAAAAAAAAAAAAAAAAAATTTAAGGAGATGCTCTGGGACATTTGCGTATGAATTCTAGTGTTGGAAAATGTGTTGGCTGCTGGATCTTGGGCCCTCAGATTCCAGTTGGGGTTCCTACCCTAATCAAAGAGAAACAATGCTCATTAGTTGTTCAAACATGTTTTAGTCCATGAATGGATGCTTATAGGTAAAACATGACTAAACTGCATCACATTGGTGGGGAAAATTAAATGTAAATTAGGTAATTAAAAATGAAGCCAATACCTGCTGCTTGGTGCTATTACCTCATTAAAAGTTATGAGAGGTGGCTTGGGTGGAGGCTGGTTGCTGGTATTTTTTGGCAGGGGTGGGGCTGCAAAGGGCTGTGGATCTGGGTTTGGTTTTTGGAAGAGGGAGACTAGGGGATGGATGTGGGCCTCAGTTCTGCCTTTCCCTGGTCCCTGGGTCAGTACCTTCCTCTTGAAGTACCTTAATGTTTATTCATCTGTACAAATGAGGTAACAGCAGAACCTACCACATCGAGCTGTGGCAAGAATTAGATAAAGTAGTGTCTAGGGACCAGGGAGATAGCTCAGTTGCACAAATGCCTGCCAGGCAAGTACAAGGTCATGAGTTTGAACCCTGGTCCTGCAAAAAAAAAAAAAAAAAAAAGTAGTGTCTAGAGGTTAGTAGGAGGCTGAATCAGGAGCACTGCTACAAGTTTGAGGCCAGCCTGGGATATATCGTACCTTCAAGTCCAGCTCCATAGGGGCTGGGGAGATAGCTCAGTAGAATAAGTGCTTGTCTGGCAAGCGCAGGGTCCTGAGTTTAATCCTCCGTACCAAAAAAAAAAAAGGCCAATGTCCACAAAGCAGTATAGTATGTGTTGATTAAATGCCATGACTTCCCAACAATGCAATATAGTCCCAAACCAGATTGTACAGAGTAGAGTAGCCCCCCCCAACAATGCAATATAGTCCCAAACCAGATTGTACAGAGTAGCCCCCCCCCCCCACCGTGGGCTACTATCACTTGCTGTAAGGCACTTAATCTGATCTTTTTGCTGCACCTGCCCCAAGCTCCAGCCCCCTGGACTGGAGCTAGTCTTGCCCCAACTCCCAGGTGAGTGATTCTAGAGCAAGGGAGACAGGCCCAGTAAGGAGTCCCCAAAGGAGGGTTCTAAAGGACTCCCGTGAGGTGTGATCTACCTCTGTATTCCTTGAGGCTGAGCAGATGGAGGATGGGCAAGGCAGGTACAAGGCCTGCAGGAGCAGAGGCCGGGAGTCTAGGAAGCTCTGCAGGCGCGGCCTGCGGTGGGCTGCGGAGGGTGCACGTCGAGGGGGTGGGAACGCGGAGCGGGTGAGTCACCGTTTCTGGGCCGGGCAGGCGGCGGCTGCGGAGCGGGGGGCGCATTCCTGGCTGGCAGGGAGGCCGGCACTAATGTCTTTCCCACATGGCCCCAAATTCCCGCTCGGCACGATCACACCGGCAAGACGCTCCCGCGGCCACCCCCGCCCCAGCTGCCTCCTTCCCACAGAGCCTGAGGGGCGGGCGGGAAGGAGGGAGCGCGGCCTGCGTAACTGGGCCCTCGGGGCGGCAGGGTTCGCACGACTCTGAGCCGGGTCGGTCTGGGAAGCCGGTGGAGGAAGAAGGCAGCCCGGGGCTGGTCGGACCCTTGGCCCTAGCCCTGCCCGGCCCAGCAAGTAGGCCTAGCAGCTTGGTCCCCTGGAGTCCTGCGCTGTCTGCTTCTTGCCTCCTTTGCGACCTCTGGGCCCCAGTTGAGGCTGGGGACATGGAAAGCTGCGGTGCATCTGCATCCGGTGGGGCCTGGGGACAGTGGTTCCTGGAAGAGGCTACACCCAGTCCCTCATTCCATGGGGTGGAGGACAGCCCTCGCAAAGGCCAAGAGAGCTCTGTGCGGAGCTCTCCCACGCAGCAGTCCCTGTTCTGGGCTAGGTCCCCAGGGGGAAACTGAGGCTGCAAGGGCGGCCCACCCTGAGCTGAGCTCCTTGCCAGCTGGGCTCAGAGGCTCTAATGAGAGTTAAATGGAAGGCGTGAATCACCTCAGAGAGGGCCTGGAACCACCTCCAGATGTGGAGGGCGGGAGGGAGATTTGTCCAGACTGCTCAGCCTTTACTCCACTCCCTGCACCCTGTTCTTCATCCCCTGTCAGTTACACAGTCACCTGGCCCAGCCTTCCTCCAGGAGCTAACTGTACTGGGTGTCCTGGTGCACTCCTGTAATCCCAGCATTTAGGAGGCTGAGGCAAGAGGACCTAGGGGATGTAGCCTGGGCTACCAAGTGAGCAAGACCAGCCTGGACTGCATCCCAAGACCCTGTGCCAAAACCAGAAACACAACGCAAAACAAAAACAAATTGGTTAGCTGATTCAGGAATGGGGCCTCTGGGACCACATAATTCTAAATCTTGGGATGGTTTTCAGTACCCCGAGGACCTGGGCATAGAGCAACACCTGGGAAATGTAGTGGCCATGAGCCCTGGAGTATGGTAGGTCATATGTCTTGGGATAGGGACTGGACAAAAGGCCACCGAAGTGCCCTCTACCCCAGACCAGTTTGTCTGGCCTTACTAAGGCACCAGGGTCTGACCACACAGGGTGCCTGCCCCACCCCCAGTTCCCACCCTGTCTGAGCTCCAACCAGCACAGCATGGGCATTTCAGTCTGCAGGCCTTGTGACAGCTGGCCATGTGTGTATGCACACATGTGGGCACGCGCGCGCACACACACACACACACATACCCTGCATGTTCTTGAGACTGGGTCTGTCTATGCTGCTGTGTGCATACATGACTGACTGTGTGTGCACTTGTATATATTTGTGTTTGACTGCCTGGCTGTCCCTGAGCGAGTCTCAGTGTGGCAGGGGGCCTGGGTGGGAATATGTGTTTCTGCCTGTCTATATCTGCCTGTTCCTTCTGTGCCTAAGTGTGGCTCTTTCTTGTTGCCCTTGCCCCATCCCCTGTATAACTGGCTCCTTTTTAAGCACCCCACTGACACCAGGATTGGTGACAGTGAGTCTCAGAGAGGGCCATGGGGAGATGAAGTGCCGTTCTTCATGCTGTTCCCCTGAATGGAATGGTCTGGCTGGGTGGGCAACACCAGGGGGTGGGTGTGGGTAGACTTGAGGGAAAGGGGGGGTGGGACAGGGCCCTGCTCAGCAGTCCCCTCCCTGCTCCCTCTGCTCCCATCCCAGCGTCTCCTGGCAAGAGCTTATTTGCATGGTATTTACATTTCATTTGCATCGCGTTCAATTAAAAACCTGACCAGCTCCCGCCTGCCTGGCGCTGCCTGCCCAGCCTGGTGAAAATGTTGGTTGGGCACTGCAGCTTTCCTACCCCCCCCACCCCCCCACCCATGTGGGAGGGGTCCTCCCCTCAGTGAGATCATCCAAGTCACCCACTCTAGGAGTGACAGGGCTGAAGGAGAAACTGAGGCCCAGAAAGGTCTGACTTGAACTCAAGGCTAAGGGCCAGGCTCAGACAGAGCTCAAATAGTAATAGCTGCCCATATGTGGAAGTGTTGCTGCACCAGGAGTTATCTCAAGGGAACATTAATGCTCTTTGAGGTCAGGCCTTTCTTGCATGCATTATCCCCATTTTACAGATGAGAAAACCAAGGCTAGGTGGGGTGAAATCCCAACCCACAGTACACATCTCTATTAGTATATCTTCCACAGTATACATCTCTGTCATTATGTCTTCCAAATCCCTGTCATAAGGGCTGGGGATGTAGCTCAGTGGCAGAGCACTTACCTAGTATGTGGGAGGAAGCCCTGGGTTTAATCCTGAGCACCACAGAACATACCAACCAACAAAACCATAATTCATAAATGCTGTCAAGCCTTTGTCACTTCAACTTGGAGGCCGATCCAACTATTGAAGGGCTTGTTTAATTGATTAATTAATTAATAATTTTAGGGCCCAGCAGGATGGCTCAGTGGTCTAAAGTGCCTGCTTAGGAAAGCTTAGGTGGCTGCAGGGACCGTGGTTCGATCTCCAGCACCACATGCTGTGCCAGCCCTGCCCTCAGGGCAAGCTGAGCCAGCCATAAAAATAAATAAACAAACAAAAGTTCTGAAACAAGAAATAAAATAAAATAAAAAATTATTTTAAAAAATTAATAATTTGAGACAGGGTCTTGTTTTGTTGCCCAGGGTGATCTCAAACTCCTAGGCTTAAGTAATAACCTCTTACCTCAGCCTTGTCAGAACCTGGGACCACAGTCATGTGTCAGTCATTATGGCTTTGACTGTCCTATTGCTTCCCAAGAGTGATAGCTATTTCCAGCTAGAGGGTAGAGTGCTCTCCTTGTGGAAGGCTTTCCTGTGGCCCAGAGTGTTTCCTATTGGAAGAAGATTGCCTTTCTTGGGTTTTCCAAGCAGGTTACTTTGTTAGAGTTCAGTAAAGACCCTGAGGGCCTGGCGGGATGGCTCAGTGGTCTAAAGTGCCTGCTTGGGAAAGCTTGGGCAGCTTCAGGGACCTTGGTTCGATCCCTGGCACCACATGGTGGGCCAGCCCTGCCCTCAGGGCGGGCTGAGCCGTGCCATAAAAATGAGTGAATAAACAAACTAAGGTTCTGAAACAAGAAAAAAATAAATAAATAAAATTTTAAAAATATTTGTTTTGTTTTGTTTGTCTTTTTCTTTTTTTTTAATTTTGATTTTTATTTTTTCTTCTTGTTTCAGAACTTTTGTTTATTTATTTTTATGGCTGACTCAGCCTGCCCTGAGGGCAGGGCTGGCGCAGCATGTGGTGCCGGGGATCGAACCGCAGTCCCTGCAGCCACCTGCAGGTGCTTTAGACCACTGAGCCATCCTGCCGGTCCCTCTTTCTTTTCTTTTTCTTTTTTTTTTTTTTTTTTTTTTTT
>PVJA010026524.1:0-29562 GCA_004027025.1 Myocastor coypus
TATTTATTTATTTATTTATTTATTTATTTAGTCTTTTTGAGACAGGGTCTCACTGTACAATTCAGGCTGGCCTTGAGCTCAGTTTTGTAGGCCAGGCTGGTCTCGAACTCTCACCGGTCCTCCTGCCTCAGCCTCCCGAGTGCTGGGATTACAGGCATGCGCCACCATGCCCGGCTGTGAATGAATTTTAAAATATTGGAAGTAAGATCTCTAAAGAGAATGAAAGTCTAAGTGAAGCCCTGATGATTAGACCTAACCTAAGAGGACAGACATCAGAGAAGAGGAGAGGAGGGGAAGGGAAGGGAAGGGAAGGGAAGGGAAGGGAAGGGAAGGGAAGGGAAGGGAAGAGACCCGACAACTCTCTGTGGCTCTGAATGGAGACAGCGAAGCCATGCAGGAATGCAGGAGGCAGGGGCCCAGGAGAGCCAGGACAGGAGCCCTCACTAGGAGCCAGATGTGCTGCCAGGTTGGTCATGGGATTTCTCATCCAGATCTGTGAGAAAATAACACAACAAATGACTGTTCCTTAAGCCATTCAATGCAGAATATTTTGTGCAGGTAACTGAGGCAGACTAAAACTCAACTCTATTATACTCTACTAATGCTACCTATATGATACTTGTACTAGCATTCTCACCTACTTATGAGCTTGGTGTGAAGGGTTGCCACTGTGCTCCAAAACTTGCTTCTTTCCCACCAAAACTCTATAGTCAGTTGTTGTCTAATTCACTGTATACATGAATGGAAGCCCAGGACTATTCTGATTTTTAGCCCATTAATTTACAGCCCCTATGCCTTTGAAATGATGAACCTGCCATCCAGGAGCCATCAACTCCTCACTCTATCATGCACCTTATAAGCTCTAAAATATTTCACTGATAAGTTCCAAATAAATAGGTGATATAAATATAGCAAGATTTTAAACTACATGACATTCATATGTGCACTTAATACACTAGGCTTTTAATTGCTTAGAATGTTTATAAAAGGTCATAGTCGAACAGCAAGAAAAAGTCTCTAAAGCAATGAAGTCAGTATTGGGCACTATCCAGTTGCTTGACCTTGAGATATTTAATTTATGTCCTTGATTTTATTTCTCTGTAATATTTAACTTGCAATAACTTGTATGGCTGTTGTAGGGCCTGCCAGTTCTTAAACTTCTCAGCGATTTCAAGTTGTTTCCTGTAATCTAATGCTTACAATAATCGCCCATTTGCATTTTGATTCAATTTTTCTTTTTAAATGAACAAAATCAGTGATAGTTCAATAACCAAGAGATCTATCCTTCTTTATAGTAGCCGAGGTACAATATTCAACCATGGGTGTCACACAGGACCCAAGGAAATGCAGATTCTCATTGTCAGGGAAGGACATAGCCAAGTGATTTCAGGAAGACAGTGACCAGGAAAGAGGTAAAGGCAAGAGGAAGCTAAAGGCCATTGATTTACAGCTGACGGAGCTCATTTTCTACTGCCAGATGGGGTGTGAGGTTCAAGATCCTCACTACCTGGATAGAAGAGATCACTGCAGGTGCCTATGAATAGATCCCTTCTCGCCAAGACAAGCAACAGTATGCAAATGGACAGGAAGCATCTACATGTTGCAGGATTTTACCATCTGAAATGGCTTCTTTACCACCTTCTCTGTGAATGATTAAATGTAGAAACAATCAAGAGCCAACAGGGAAAAATAAGCTATTACCTGAAACACCTTAAATATCCAACAATTAAATATGTTTATGTATTCTCACACAATACATGGTATAAATCATTATTTGTTAACAAGAACGGATACACACTGCCTATCTCTTGTCCAGTATGAAAGAAGCAAAGTAAATTACATTACAGTGAGGAAAGGCTACTCTGTGAACTATAATTAATCCATTAAATAAAATTGATACTCCATTTACCGTGTGAGACAAAATTAAAAAATAAAATCAATGATATTTAGAATCATTTGAAAAACCACCCTAAATTTCTATTAAAACCCCTTCTTGAATCAAGTTTGTTGTTGTTCTGGGGTGATTTAACAGTTTGTATCTCTAAAAATTTATATATGAATGGCAACCTTATAGAATTAAGAAAAGAAATGTGGTTTATAACAGAAGCAAAGAAGAAACCAGAGTGTTTTATGTTTAAGTAAATAGTTGAAGAATAATCTTGAGTCAAGTGAAACAGTGCTGAAAGCTGCAGGGGTTTGCTGGGCATCAACCATGCACTTCCGAGGAGTCTCCACTTTATCCATTTGTATGGGATAAGGCTAGGCATGCAAGCTAGGAGGTGAGGGTGCCTGCAGTCAGTCAGCTGATTAGCAAAACAAATAGGTTCTGTGCTCCTGAGTTCCACTCATGATATGAGCGGTGCAAGTTCTGGGGCCACCTAAGAGACAGAAAGCCTGTGGTGGGCTTGGTGCCTGTCCTTCCAGGACTCTTGGAGGCCAAGAAACAATGATCAAGTATTTGAACCCAGCCCACACAACTTAGTGGATGAGCAGATTCTATCCAAAATTAAAAAGTACAAGGGAATGGAGCTGGCATTCAGTGGAAAGATGCTGGATTCAATCATTAGCAATGAAAAAAAAAAAGGGACATCCAGTCAATTTTCAATTGCAAGACTTAAAACTTCAGTTCTGCATAGGTCCACTCCTTTGTCTCTGTGTTATCTTCTCCTCACCCTTCTGAGGGCCTCCTCTTCATGCTTACACCCACGCCTCCTCTTCCTGTTCCGTTTCTCCTTGGCCCCTGGTGCCAGTGCTTTGCCTGCGCCTCTCCACTCTCACTGCTTGGACACAGTGGTGTCTACCCAAGCTCCGCTCTTATGGTGAGGTGGGGGGTGTCACAATGAGCATTGCCGTGACAAAATGGGAATGCTAGTTCCCAGCCCAGCTGTATGTCCGTGTCAGTGGGCCAGCTCTGCAGAGACCAGGTCTATGACAAAAGCCAAACCAATGACCTCGGGACATTGCAGCCCTGGTGCCACCACCCAAGCCTGGAGTTTTGCTAGGTTCCTGGGACCACTCACAGAGATCCAAGAACCACTACAGAATGGAGCTGACCACTGATACTGAAGAATGTACCTTTGATATAAATGAAAATAAACAAAATATCTGGGTCTTTGTTGTGAGACTGACACAGGAGATGAAGACAGTTCTATGGCAATCTTCAGAAAATGAGAAGAAAAGTATAGCAATAAGCTGAACCTTTCATATCAAAATGCTCATTTCCCTGAAGCAGTTGTCTATTTGCTCCTGTACATTAAATCTGGCAAGGAGTCTCTTAATGAATCGTGATTTGCAGGCATAGTAGATGAGACACACAGCTCTGCTGGCTCTCTCCTCTCCATTCATCTTGCCCATGCAGGCAAGGGCCTCGCCTGATAAAGGAGATTAAAACCATATAGATCAGCAATTAGACTGTGCCCCATAGCTACTCATCTGACTCAGTTACAAGTCCAAAGTAAAAACATCTATTCTTTGGCTTATAATACAAAATACCTCTAATGAAATAAGCCAAAATCTGCCTGTTTCTCTATAAAAATTCAACACAGATCAAAGGCAACAGTTGTATAGAGAGCCAACATAGAGGAAGCACAAATGTGAGGCATTGAAGTGACTACACTTGAGTCTTTGGCCTGGCAAATAGTGATTATTAGTGATTAAAATAGTCAGCAATCTGATGTGGTTGTTTGATTCTACAGCAAATGATTCAGCCACAAACATAATTTGAAAATAACAAAACGGCAAAACAAGAAGAAGATCTATTTATAGATTGCACATTTATGGGTAATGATATAATGTGTACAACATAACTTACAGAGAGAAAAATAATGTTTTAGCTTCAAAATTTGAATGGACAGAATTGTTACGTATTTGATTTCCTGTTAAACCATCTCTTCTTCTTGACTATATAGACCATGAGACTAAAATTAGTAAGAATTAATCACATATTATATAACCCGAATTCTATGTTCTTAAACAAGTAATATTGGGAATAGGGCCTCAGAAATGAAATAAACCCGATATACTATGGTGCGTACAGAGACTGGATATTCATGAGCTTTCCTTGAGGTGGGGGAGTCTGCACAGCACAAATCAGCCAGATATACGCCTAATCTACTTTAATAAAAGAGTATAAAAATAAAACATATGATGATGCATGCATTTTGGAGACATACAAACTAAAATTTATGTTGAGAGAATGCAGACACAGATGGTGCCATAACCCATGTCGACCTCTCATGTTCAATCCATATTCATTCACTAACGCTTTGAAAGTATATACAGTAAATAGTGGTATCACAGCTACAAAAGTTCATCTGTGACCCCAAAATCCATGTTCCTAAACACCTGATTTTTATGATATTTATTTGTAAAACTGGTGAGAAGCTCGATATATATATATATATATATATATATATATATATATATATATATGAGAAAGACCTTTAAGGCAACAATCTAGCATAAAAATAATATACACTTGTAACTTTATGACTTAAACTACTTGACTGTTAATGAACTTGCTAACTTAAAGATCTCAGCAGATCTGGCAGCTGCATCCACCACGAGTGGTTTTGAGCAGCAGTGCTCACTCCAGAAAACGCTACAGTCACAATTTTTGCTACACAATTAACATAATATAGCCAACTAAAAGCTGTATGCCAAATCATATATGCAACAGGTTTTTATCATTTGCTTGTCTACAACTGTGAGCATTTTATTTAAAAATTTTAATGAGTTATTTGTTACAATACTCTTGGGTAGAATATTCATATGCTATGCTACCAAAGAAAGACTGGCCAAAGTCAATCAGCTATATTTGGCCTCAAGTTACTGTGTATTCAAGACATTATGATTATGTTAGATAGATCTTATGATTTTTTTAAAAACTTGGCAAAATAATTTTAAAATATTTCAGATCAAAAGTAAATGTAATCTATTTTCATATTTTAGACATTTAATATATGGCTTTTCTTAATGTAGAGAATAAGACATTGACTAAAAAGTTAAAAACCACAGCAGTTATTTAATTATACACATATTTAAAAAGTTAATATATATTTCAAAAATACTAATACCACTAAAGCTGTAACACTAACATGATTTTATAAGTATTATCTATAATTTTCGTAAATATATTTAACATCTAAGGTACTAACATTTGTTTTTCATTAATGTACAACCACAGACATGTAGTGCATTAACTTGTGGTATACTCCATGATTTTATAGCTTCCTTTAAAAATGGAAAATTTTACATTATGTATGTTATTGCATATTATAAAATATATAGTCTGCATGCATCATGTATGTGTGTGTGTACATCTGTGTGGATGTGTGTGTGTGTTGCTAGAGATTAAATCCAAGGCATCACATACAGCTTCCAGGTGCTTTCCCATTGAACTGCACTCCCATCCGCATAACTGCTTGGATGAAATTCCTGACAAGAGTTATTTCATAGTTAGAATAATGTTTGAAATGAATATAAGTACATAAAGGAGCTTAAATATAATCTTCAATGACAGCGAGTGCCATTTTCAAATGTCTAAATGTTATACTTTGTGCACATAGATATTTGTAGATTTTTTAGAGTCATAGAGAAATGCCATCTTAAATTAAGAAACTGATGCTTGTTCTATCATATTTCTGCATAAACCCCTTGGGTTATGATTCGTAACATAGGAACACCCGTCCTTTACATCTGACATTACAGTTTTTAAAAATAGCCAACATGTAACAAATGTAGCCAATAGGCAAACAATAATAGCAACATAAAAATCACTGCAGGCAAAGAATATCTATAAGAAATCAAAAGCAATATATTAATACTGTTGCTTCTGAGAAAATGAAAGTATATGTATATTTACTTTACAATTATGAAGAAATTTTAAAACAGTTAATATTTTTATAATATACTTTTATTAGCTCCTGATTTATGAAAAGATAATGCTGAATAGTCTACAACATAAATATTACTTATATCATTCTTTATAGCTGTGATGATGTAAGCATCAAGTTGAAAAATAGTTCAGATCAAGAGGAAAAGAAACATTTTGATACATTTATGTGAACGTTACAATAAAGATAAACTTGACACACCTTTTTTGAAATTATGGTGCAGTCTACTGATGACAAGAGTTTTTGAATGCTGAATTATGAACTGAAATTACTAGAAATTTCTGTGAGGATTTATATTCAAACCTGCAGGTCACTTCAAATTTATTACACGGTCCCACTCTTAACTATAGATACGAGAAACTTCATAATCTCTGTGGTGGAGTTCTCAGCAACAGTTCTTCAAATTATGCTTTCTGTGCTGCATATTTTAATGAAATACATATGCAATAAATGCACTGCTGTAGTAATCATGTATTACTAATTCCTACCATTATGATTGAGTTTAATTCTGAGGAGTGCATTACAATGGTGCCTGTCTAAAAAACAGAAAAGTTGAAGATTCACATATTTAGTGAAATAGCATCATCTTCAATGTCATAAGTTTAGTTATTGTTTTCCAAGAGGTATGCTTCTAGCCTTAAAGAATGATGATAAAGCAAGGTCAGGTACAGTTTAGTTTCACTTTAAGAAACATGACTAACCTGAAGCAAAACGAGGCTGTTAAACTGTGTTAATTTAAAATAAAAGTCCTCTGGTCAAGCTTTCTTGTCTTGTCAAAGCCTCACTGATCTGATTCTTGCTACCTTTGACCACACTTTCCAAGAGAGGAAGAGGGGTTACTCTTTTTGTGTGTGGGGAGGAGCTCAGGGAAATAGGGAAGAGTGTGGCTTCTTATTCTCTCTGAAAGTCAGTAATACTTAATTGTGTTGTTCAAGCAATTATCCTTGGCTTCCAGAGATTCTGTCATCATTGCCTGTTAAAGGAGCCTGAGCTTCTTCACATTTCCTCTCCAGAGCCCCTTTCAGCACCACGGACAGCGACAACTCCCCATTACCTGCCTATGCCTCTACTTTGCTAAATTATAAATAGGAAATATTTCAGTAAACGATAATCATAGCTCCTAACATTTATCATTTAATACTTCTGAAGAGTATCCTGAAAAATCCAAATTACATAAGGTGTTTGTCTACTAAATAACCTACACTTGATCTCAGTGGAAACCTAATTATCACTTTCCACTCATGAACCTCAGATCAATAATTACACCCAGGCCTAAGAGAGGCAGAAAACTTAAGGAGAGCACTTGTACTCAGATAGGCCCTTGGACGTCCCAATAAAGCAAGAATGAACCCCTAAAACGCATAGGATTTGTTGTTTTTTCTCCAGAAGCAATTACACCTTTGGTTGCCCTTCAGTTCCATCAGTTTCACAATGTAACTATTGGAGGGGGATCAGAATGCAGGTGGATGTCTCAAACCCTACATGCCTCTCTGACTCTTCTGGTTACCTAGGGTCACCAGTTTGCTTTCCTGATATTTCATTGTATGTCACCTATGTGTAACTGAGTTCCAGCCAGTGCAATAGCTGTAAGAAACGGTGAAAGCATCACTTCTGCTATCTCCCACGACCTCCCAAGGATTCCTACACGAAGGCCTCCATGTCCCCAGCTCAACCCACCAGGTACCCCATCAAGCAGCGAGTCAAGCTCTCATCAACCAGAGAAGCAACCATCCAGGTACCCAAACCAGAGTGCATAAATACATAAAGAAAAAAATAAATCAAACGGCAACGCTGGCAGACACATGGTCTCAGCCCAGAGAAGCAAAGAAGCGCAGGATAGGGACAGCGTCCCCTGCTCCTACCTTACAGTCTTCAGGACACGACTTCACCGAGTATTCCTGTGACTGCAAGTACTTATGGAGCACACTCTCAAACTCTTCGTACTTCTCCTGAGCGTGGTGGTCGTAGTCTTGGTATGCTTCCACGCACCGCCTGCATGTGGCCGTCTCCCCGCCTTCTGTGAGCACCACATCCAGACTGCAGTTCAAAGTGTTGGGACTGGACAAACCCGAGAACAACTCCCAAAGTGTGTAGGAATTACAAAACGAAAGGTAAAAATCCGACAAGTTCCAGAGCTGAGACGCTCGCTGGCCCCCCGCCCGCCGCTCCTCCACCCCCGCGGCCGCCGCCCCTCGACTCCAGTTCCTGGCGCACACAGCGTCCGCGCTGTCCACCGTGAAACACTGGCCGGTGGACGCGCCCTGGGGGTAGCAAGTCTCCAGGCGCCACGCGGGCTTAGTAGAGTTTCCTAGAAAAAGAGGCTTACTCCGGGGGCTCCTGCCTCCTCGGCCGCTCTTGCCGCCGCCGCTGCTGCCCGGGGAAGGGGGCAGGGTGGGGGACGCGGAGGCGGAAAGGAGCCGGTGCGCCTGGGCGGCGTGCGCGGACTCCCCCATGCCGGCCAGGAGCGCAGGCCAGGAGGGCTCCTGCTGCCGCGGACGCTGCTGCTGCTGGCGCTGCTGCTGCTGCTGCTGGCGTTGCTGCTGCTGCTGCTGCTGCTGTTGCTGGCGCTGCTGCTGCTGCTGATGGTGATGCTCCTTGTCCCGGGTGCGGGTCAGTTTGGCCTCAGCGCAGAACCACAAGTGATCAGAGAGCAGGACTGTGAAAAATAGGAGAGATGCCAGAGACAGTCGCCATTTCTGAGCCCTCTCGGAATCGATGAATGGTTTCTCGTTCTCCCGGGGTGCCGCCAACCAGATTTTTAAGCCGTCGTCATACTGCCGACACATCCAAGCACCGCTGGTCATATTTTGGGAACGCACAGCCCTGGCCGTCTCCACCGTGAGGGCTCCTGGGTCGGGTCACCACAATATGCATTGACTTAGAGGGTTGAATTTCCTTATTCCCCTCCTCCCCTTTCCTCTCTCTCTCTCTCTCTCTCTCTCTCTCTCTCTCTCTCTCTCTCTCTCTGCTCTCTTCTCTCTCCTCTCTCTCCTCTCTCTCTTCTCCCTCTTCTTTCTCTTTTTGACTACATCAATATTACCAGGCTTTGGAGGAAGATCTGACTTGCTTCCGACCTAATCTCCAGCCGACCCCATCCTCTGTAGAGTGGGAGACAATAATGCAGAGAGAGAGAGAGAGAGAGAGAGAGAGAGAGAGAGAGAGAGAGAGGCGGAGGCTGGTGCTGGCCGGTGGTGAGGCTGAGGCAGGAGGGTGATGGTGGTGGAGGCGCCGGCCAGCTGCACTCTCACCCCGGCATCGTCAGCGCGCGGGTCCCCATGGCCCCGCCGAGCGCAGCCCGCTGTCCCCCGCCGGGGCCACGCCGCGATCTCCGCTGCCCACTGGCGGCGCCCAGAGCGCCTCCTCTCCTCCCCGCGCCGCCGCCGCCTCGCCTCTTCCTCCTCCTTCCTCGCCGTCTTCGCTCCTCCGCCTCCCGCCCTAGTCGGCGCGCGCCGGGGCCCGAGCCTGGGCCGCCGCCCCCGGACCTCGGGCCCGCGAAGCCTGCGCCGGGCCGCCCGGGCTCGCAGGCATCCTCCCTGCTAAGTTGCTGCCGCCATCTTCGTCCTGTGCGGCCACTTTTGGGGGGAGCGCGGGATGGTGCGTCATCGCCTCCCCGCCCGCCGCTCGGTCCTGGCGCAGTGGAGAGGGGCGCGGGCGGGGGCGAGCACGGGAGCCCCGTTCCACACAGGGACACCCCATCTCACACCCACAGACACCCCAACGCACACAGACACGGAAACTCGGTCACAAACGCACAGAGACTCCAATACATGTAGCACCCCACTGCACACAGGCACCCCAGTGCACACACAGACACCCCAATCCACACCACCAGACACCGCAATACACAAAACACCCCAATATACAGATACTTCAACACACACACACACACACACACACACACACACACACATCCCAATACACATAAGAACCCAACAGACACAAACAGGCACCCCAACATCCATACAGGTTCCCCATATATTCAGGTCTCCAAGTCACACACAGACACCCAACACAAGATACCCCAATTCACACACAGGCCCTCCAACACTCAGAAACTCCCCAGGACACACATCTGTTCCCTGTACACTACAGAAAACTCCCCCAACACAGCCTGAACATTCACACCCCACCACACAGACACCCTAACACACACTTGGTGCTCCTGGCTGGAGATCCTGCCTCCCCCTATGTGAGCTATTTTGTTTTCTGTAGTCCCTGGGGAAAGTGGGGCTCAGGCCACCTCTGTCCGGGTCAGCACGACCCAGTCCCGGACCAGGCTGGGCACCTGCACCTCACCTTCCCAGGGCGACCTACTCTGAATGGATCTGACTAGGAGGGGACTCCAGAGGTGGCATCTGGTGCCACTGGCTGTGCTTGGTTTTCCCAGCCCAACTAGCAAGCGGTGACAGCCCCGGGGTCCTTCCCTGATCGCACTGCGGGGAAGGAACAGGGATGCGGGTAGACATTTGCATCTGGACCCTAGCGACACGCGGCCGCCGCACGCACACAGCAGCTCTGTGTGTGGCATCTTTGTGTGCCCGGTTCCACACTGAGGATATGTGTGGGCCCCGTGAGGATTGGGAGAGGGCAGCGCTCTCCCTGAGACGGGAGGACACCTATACGCCCTGCGCAGCCCAGCCCCGCTCCGCTGCTGCCGCTGCTACCACTGCTACCGCTGAGGCTCAGGCCAGAGACTTCCGCAGCGCGCCGAGGCTTCAGCCCGGGGCTCTAGTGCCCCTTAGCGTTGGCTCTCGGAGTTCCGAGAGAGGCAACAACAGGGACGCGGGGGAAACCGGGGCTCCCCTGGTTTCCGGATCCAGCGGGTTGGAGCCCAGTCTGCCTATGCGCTCAGCCTTCGCTCCCACCGGAGACAGGAGGCCGCGCAGGCGGGCGGGACGCAGCCTGACGCGCACCCCCGCCTGTCCCCTACAGTAGCTACTCCCTGTGTCGCTGTCTTCACAGATTCTTAAGACCCTAACCTCCTGCTAGGGGACCTCACAAATGCCTCAGTTCTATGTAAACCCAGTACCTGAGGAGCTCAAGCGGAACGCAGTGCTTGGCCAGAGTCATTTTCCTCCAAGAGGCGCTGTGGGCCACAGGCGCTGGAGATGGGGAAGAAATGGGGGGTTTTCGATGAGAAATTTGCAAACTGTATAAAAAATTCAGCCAGCAGGCCTGCGTCCTGGCCTGGGGAGGCGTGGGCCAATCTTGCCAGGCACAGTCCACGCTGCAATACTGTTTTGACGGCTGCACCAAAGCTACATTCAGCTTGCTGTACATTTTCTTTTGTCAGTATTACATAGACATTCATATATATATATATATCACTTTTTTTGGTACCAGAGCTTGGGACCTTATGCACTTATGCTGCTTAGCTATATCCCCAACCCCATAGGAAAAGAAATATAAAACATTAAAATGCAAAGTTAAAAGTCAGACATGAGGCAGGCATAGAGCCTGCAGTCCTACCTAGTCCAGTGACAGGGAATGGGGCCCCAGCCAGGAGTGCCAGCCACCCAGGCCCACACAGCCCAAAACTCCGATCGATCCAGACACCAGACAGCATGACTATTTCCCTTTTGTAGACTGCCTCGGACATATTTGTCTTATGTTATTAGCCCTCTCTTTTGTGATACTGACATAAACATTTTGAAAGGTTGAAGTCATGTCCACATGGGTGAGACACATGCTTTCTCTTTAGTGCTGTGTTGGTCCTCAGAGCCAGGAGCCACAGTGTTTAGTGATGACACAAACTGACCGCCTGCTCTCCCTCTAGGTGTGTGTGATTAGGTCAGGCAGAGAGCTCAGAAGGGGAGACCAAAAAAAAAAAAAAAAGTCAAAGGCCAAAAATTCCAGGCCAGGGAAAGAAGGTTGGACTGCCATTCTTATCTCCTTGTTATAAGTATCTAACCAAGTGGCCTCAAAAACTATTCCAGTGACATTTATATTACATGGAAGCAAAATGACTGAATCTGCTTTCTACACAAGACTGGGACCAAGTCCTTACTCCTTGGTCACCTAGGCCCTGCCCCACCTAATGCCCCTCATGAATGGAGCCACTTTGACATAGACAGTGTGTGGGGGTTGAGGGGTAGTATCAAAGGAAGCAAACTGCCCCTGAATGGACCTTGCTAGCTCCTCAGGGTGCCAGAGTAAGTGAGGACCAGCAGGACAGAGATCTTTTCTGGCCTCCTGGTACCCAAGAATGGTGGAGGAGAACCAGCCACCTAGCAGGCATAAGGCAAAGGATCTCACAGGACTTGGGACTTCCCAGAAGACTAGTAACCTACAGTGAGAAGTCCAGAGGTATCAGGGGAGATTCTAGGGACAGACAGGAAGGACTGTTTCAGAAACAGTGAAACCTCGGGGAGGATGTCAAACACTCCCAGACTAGAGCCCCTCGGGGGGTTTAGAAAAGGGAGTCAGGAGGGAGAGCTACTCATCCAATAGGAAGGAGAGTAGGGGACCTGAGAGCAGGACTCAGACTCCATTAGGAAGACTTCAGAGAGAAAGCAAAGGAGAAGCATGTTTCTCTGGTAGGGACTTGGATTTGCTAAAGAAATTCAGATCATGATTTCGGTATTACATTACCTTAACATCATCCTTCAGCAAAATCAAAACAATAAACATGCAGAGAAATGCTAAGCAGATCAGTAAATACTGATGCTTGTGAGCTTATCAGTCAGATCCTGCACAGTGAAAAGAAGAGGAAGTAGCAAGGCTGGCTGTAGGTTTCATTTATCAGGAGAAGTAAGCTGTAGAGTTTAGAGACACCCACATAGGTCTTCCCTCAGAGTGTAGCTAATGGCAAAGAGAAGTTTAATAGCACTGACTTGCATCAGAAGGCTGCTGAGCAGCTGAATCGCAGACACTGAACAATGTAGTGCCAGGTTGTGCTTGGTACGAGAACATTCCAGGGAACACCTGCATCTATATCGTAATACCACATTGCACCACTCAGTTTGTCATTTATGCTTATTTCCTTCAAAGATGCAAAGTTCCTAAATGCTCGGATGGTGCCTGTGTACAAAAGAATGTGTATTTTTTATTTGTCATTTGGAAGAATGTTGGGCTTCTTATTCTTCCCTATATAATGAAAATCATATAGCTTTGGTCCTTAGATTTATTGTCTAACAAATAGTTTAACATGGAAAACTATTCAAATCAAGAAATTTTGCTATGCCTTGCCCTGCCCGGGACTGGGGTATACGTAGCATGCTGGCCCCAAAACCAGGCATAGTGGCTCATACCCGTAATGCCAGTACTGGCAAGGCTGAGGTAGAAGGATCACTATGAGTCTGAACTCTGTAGCGAGACCTTGTATTAAATAAATTAAATATATATCTGCTAATCCAAGGAAAGCTGTGACTTAACCATGCACACTCCATACATAAAATAACTGTGTGTGTTCTCTGGGCACGAGTACCAGGGCAGCCAGTAGGCTGTCTCCATGGGGCTTTTATGCATGGTTGAGAACCCACACACAAGTGCAGGCCGATGACATGCCCTCATTGACCTAGCAAAGGAAACTCATGTATACTTTCTGAACTCATAGATGAAATGAACATTCTTGACCAGCACGTGCATATTTAAAAAAAATTGAAGCTAAGGAGTGTGGAAATGTGTCTAAGTTCATTTATAAAGAAAACTAAGCCCTTAAGGAATTGCAAGCTGCTCATGTAAACTGCCCTTGAAGACACAAATAGATTCTTGACACCAGCAGCTCTCCAAGCTGGGGGCATCGGGGAGCTACCCAGGGTAGTGGGTGAACTCAGGGTCACAGCTTCTTGGGACCCAACTGGGCCGATGGGGCAGAACTAGAATCTCCTCTCTGCCTGTGGACTTTCCTTAGTCAGCGCCTCTGTGATGTGCCAACCTTGGTGTGCGGAGCAACTTCAGGTTTGTTTTGAAGCTCTGCTTTGGCAGGGATGGGCTGCTTTGCATGATCTGTGATGTACACGTTCTGCACTGCAAACCAGTGTCACAAAAGCAAGGGTGCTGAGAGAATAGTGGAAGAGAGGGAAGCGGCCCAAGAAAGGGACCGTGGGTGTGATCTCCAGGCACCAACTCCTCCAATGAATGGAAATGCAGTTGCTGCACTTGAATGTTAAGTCCATGCTGGTCACTTGGTGTCCACAGGAAGGGCCCTGCTGGAAAGAAGTCACATGAGAATCCATGCTTTAAACAGTGCAGAATTTTTTTTTTTTTTTTTTTTTTTTTTTAGCAGAACATATTTATTGAGGGAAAGAAAGGTCCTGTCCAAGAGAAAGGCAGGAGGGGTGTCCCAAATGGGTGTACACCAATGCAGATCATTTTTAAGATGCATGCCTTGGAGAATGCACGGCTGATATAATTTGTGGTTAGGATTAAGTGCACAAACAATTAACAAGAAGACATTTTTTGCAGGATTGAAGTACAACGAGCTGTGCATAACTGAACAAATGAGTGTCTCTGCCATCCTCCTGGAGAGTACTTGGCATGTGCACAAGGTCGTGCTGAGAATGCACGTGCACATACCGGCCTTGTGAGCAGAATGACAAGAGAGGAAATCACTTCTCACAAGACACACGGAGCAAGACTTGTACACAGAAACAACAGAAGCATCCTGGAAGCAATGCATAAGTTTTAAAAGCATTGGTTCCTTGGAAAAGAGGGCGCTACCTGCCCATTGAGTCCTACAAAACCCCTCCTTCCCTGGAAGCCTTTTCCTATCTTACTCCAGCTTCTTCGGCAGAGTACATATTCTCCTAAAATAGCATTCACCAGTTCTAGGTTTAGAGCTAGTAACAAATAAATAACATTATTTAAAGGAAGGAAATTTAGTAATTATTTGGTGAGGGAAGTCATGATTTCTCGACAGCAAGTACAGGAAATGATAAAACCTATACAGCGAGAGTTTAGATGAAAAAAAAAAGTCTATGGCGATAAAAGATACACTGCCATTAAGTCTCCTTCAAAGTCCTGCCCTCGCTTCAATCTCACTTTCCCCACCCCTCCTACCGCTTTCTGAAGCAGCTCTGGGAGGCGTCGTCTTTCCTAAGTGTCTTTAGGAGATGCAATGAAAAAAATGCAGTGAGTGTTGCTGCACTCTGTATACCTTTGGGGAGAAGAGCTGTGGAAGCACTGCTCCGTGGAAAGATGGGGGCTGTCCGAGCTCCCACCTCTCTCACTGGACAAGACTCTGTGGAGCTCCTCCCTCATCTTCAAAGTCAAAATGACTATAAAAGAGACATTAAAAACAGAGTCGGGATGTCGAGGTAGCTGCCACAGCTCCATTAAAGGCACGGAGGAAAGGGAACTTTCAGAATGGCTTCCGAAAGTGGCCAGAAGAAGGGAGGGGTGTCTCCAAAGAGAAGTGGGAGCATTCCAAGATGGACTGGCAGCCATGCAGTGTTCTGTGGAACATTTCTAAATGTAAACGTTGCTGTACGTGTCGACCATACCTCAAAACTTTTAAGTTTTGGATAGAATTCTACAGCTCATGGTAAAAGGTAATATGAAAATGTGATAGTGTTCAAAAGTATACATTCTCAGGGATTTAACATGAAAAAACAACAGTCTCTGTCTCTGTCTCTGTGTCTCTGTCTCTCTCTCTGTCTCTTTCTCTCTCTGTCTCTCTGTCTCTCTCTCTCTGTCTCTCTGTGTCTCTCTCTCTCTCTCTTTCTCATAAAACTATTTCTCTTGTTTGGCCCAGAGTTTCTGAGGCACCATAGAGAAGGATCCCCGTGATTCCTGAGCCATCTGCCCAGGAGCAACAGTGGCCATGGGTGCCGCAAGGGGCAGCACCATGATTGTGGTGTGAAATAAGCAGTAGCAGCATTCAGGAAATGTCATCCCTCAGGAGGCTGTGTGTAAGGGAAGCAGGAGTAGAAGGAGATTAACAGACAATTAACACTGTATCGTGTCCAGGGACACACCCCTGGGAGTAGGGTCATCACTGCCCAGCTTTGAAGACAGCAGAAAGGGCTTTTAAGATAAGTATGCCAATTTGTGTGCTGCTTAAGGTAAGCATGCATCTACATTAATACATGGAATGTGATGAAGGGGCTTGGGTTACTTAATGTCATCTTTAATTCCATAAGGATAAGTATGATAGAAATGTTACTGGGATGAAGTTCTGATTCACCCAAAGGGATGCTCTTCATGCTTGTATTTTAGCATAAATGTAGATTGTTTCAACTAAAATAGGCTGGGTTTTCTGGCAAAATCTAAAAAGTTAAGTTTATCTAGAACCTTCACCAGCTCATGGAATGAGGCCATCCTGAGTGCCAGCCTGAAGCTGCCAAGGCAGCAGCTGCTTCCTCCTTCTGTGGGCCTCAGGAGGACCCACAGGAAGGACAAAACAATAAGGGGGGAGCTCACATGTCTGGTTCTCTTGCCACCTCTGTCTCTGTCTCTATATCTCTGACTGTCTCTGTCTCTGTCTGTCTCTCTGTCTCTGTCCTCTCTCTGTCCTCTCTGTCCTCTCTCTCTCTCTCTCTCTCTCTCTCTCTATATATATATATATATATATATATATATATATATATATATATATATATCTGGCTAAAATAATGCTGCTCAGTGAGCAAGGACTAATCTCTGCAATTGTGAGCTGGAATTTTCCCCTCTTTAAGTTGCTAATTTTTCAAATATTTTTGCCCAGTAGAAAGTTAACCAACAAAGCTGATAATCAAACAATGCCCCTAACTATATTTTAACAATGCAATCATTAATTCAATGTATGTGTGGCCCAAGAATGGATGTACAGTAGCAAAAAAATAGAAGCTAGATCTTTCATCAGTGTCAGCCATCTCGATAAGACACAGCCATTGTTTCACCTGTTTGCTCTCTGTGAACGCCTGAGAGAATGTTTTCTCTCTAGGTGACTCTCCTTAGGCACACTGTACTTCATCAATCACTTTCCTCTGTGGCCCCATAATCTCCTTGAACAGGAAATTTGGGATTTCCCTGAGCTATAGGATGTTATAGTACATGTTCTTTTATGTCCTGAGTCCTAAATGACCTTGAAGGACTAGAACCAAAATATTGACTATTCTTGTATCCCTTCTTTTTCTTTAATTATTTGGTCTGCCAACTTAAGTTATTAACCCTCCAGAAGAAAGCTTAATGATATATTATGCTATAGCATAGGCACTTGAGCTTAACATCACTATTTTTCCGAATATCAAACGTCTTAGACATAGCATGAAACAGGTGTTTTCCATCAATTGTTGGTATTTTAAACTTTAAATCCATATAGAATGTGGAAAAAAAATTGCTCATTGTTACATAGAGATTTAGGAACTTAACCGTTTACAAAATTGTGGCAGTACACTTCTATGGCCTTTTTTCCTTGTCTCATATTTTCTTTAATTTCCTTCTTTCTTTCTTTCTTTCTTTCTTTCTTTCTTTCTTTCTTTCTTTCTTTCTGTCTTTCTTTCTTTGACTCTTTCTTTCTTTCCTTCTTTCTTTCTTCTTTTCTTTCTTTCTTTTTATTTTTAAACAAACATTTACTCGAGACAGAATATAGTAATCATTAACATGACATTGGAAGCAGTGCCTAATTAGAAGACCAGAGTGATAGGCATTCCAAGCACGGCTTTAGTATTACACATTGCTATCCTCAGTGTATTTGATTAGCTCACAGATATCACTACATATACTTACTCAGTGTGTAAATTCTACCAATTACCTGCTAGTTTCAAAAACCTGTTGGAGAGTTTTAGGACCATTGACTTAATCTTTTGTATATAAATGCATGGTTGCCCCTACCATGTTTCCTAATTTCTCTCTTAGCTCTTTCTTCATTGTTTGATCCTTAAATTCTCACTTTCCATTTAACTATATTATACCTTTCCACTTTTATTTCTTCTTTTGAGTTCTTATATTAGGGAAACTATATATTTACACATATAGGTCTGGTTTATTTCATTTGTGAGTATATGTTCAAGATATATCCACTTATATATAATGGCTTAACATTTTTCATTCTTTATAGCTGAGTAAAAGTCCATTGTATAACAACACCATATCTTTTTCATCCATTTTTTAGACAATGGGCATTTTGGTTCTTTCCAAGATAAAATATCGTATCATAGTGATATTTGTGCACCTATGTTTATAGCAGCACTATTTGTGATATTCTAAACTTTAAGTCCCTATAGAATGTGAAAAAAATAATTATGCATTTTCACACAGAAACTTAGAAATCAAACCATAGACAACATTGTAGCAGGACAGTCCTATGGCATTATTTTCTTGTCTCTTGTTTTATTTTATTGCCTTTTTTAAAAACAAGCATGCACTTGAGAGAGATTATAGCAATAATTGATATAACATTAGAAGCAGAATGTATTTAGATGACCAGAGTGATAGGTGTCCCAAACATGACTTTAGTATTACACATTGCAGTCCTCACTGTAACTGCTGTACATGTTTCAGGGCAAATCCTGAGGATATCTGACTGGCCTTGTCAGATACAAAAGTTACATTTTTTGTTATATACATCTTTCTTTATCTTGGTCTTAGCCATCTAGCATAAAAGTATAAGCCCAAGGTATAAAAAGTAAAGTCATATTAATATGCTGAACTGTAAAAGGGTCAAGTCAACAGCTTCTGACACTACCAGTTCTGTGGATAACCCACTACTACTATGGACTAGTGGACTATATTGGGTTATTTTGTTGAAGACATGTACCTACAATATTTGAATGGCATTGGAACACCCATCTCTGACAAAACAAAACAAAAAAGGGAGGATATAAATGCAGGACCATTTTGTAGTGAAAAAAAAAAATATATATATATATATATATATATATATATATATAATAGGATAGATATATAGCTACTTTCTCTTAGTTCATTGAGGATAAGTATTTGTACTAATAGTGTTTAGACAAAACATCATGTCTGCATCTTGTACTCTGAATAACTACTACAAAGACAACAATATGCCATGTGTTAATTATTGTATCTGTCTTAATCTGTTTTGAAATTGTCTCACTGCTGTTTCTTTCTCTTAAAAATGAATTTAAAAAACAAAAACTAAAGAAAAAGAAAAAAAACTAAATTTATAAAACAAAAACTAAAAACTAAAGTGGAGAAGATCTCAGTGTGTTACATGGGCATTAGATAGAAAAATATTAAACTGAAAAGCCAGATTAGATACAATTATGGAAAAAGACTTTAAACCACTGGGAAAAAAACACGTCCTAAGTCATATGATTTAAATTCAAAAATAGCACAAATTTTTGTTCTTTGACAAAATGCGTAACAATGGAAAAACTCTCATTCGCTTAAGGATTTTTTTTTTTTTTTTTTTTTTTTTTTTTTTTTTTTTTTTTTTTTTTTTTTTTTTTTTTTTTTTTTTTTTTTTTTTTTTTTGGTCCTTCGAACTCTGAACACTTTATTTTCTTGATCAAAATGAGCTTTTTCAAAAAATCAGTACACATTCATCAATTTAAAAACCAACACTAACACCAATGGTAACGAAAGCTGTAGTCATTTTGTCAACCAGTTCTGGTTCTCTCTTTCTGGGTGCACATAGGATGGTGCGGCTCTGGTTTTTTTTCAAGTTTCAATTTTTTTATCGTTTAAATTTAACAATGGTTATATTAAATATTTTCATCATCAGATCAGTTTAGATTAATACATATAGGTATATAAGAATGATCAAACAATTAAACATTAACCCTTCTAAATCAACATTACTTTTTTTTCTTTTCCCCTTTCTTTTCTTTGAAAGTTGACATATTGCATATTGTTCTCACAATCGTTCTACAGAGTACAGTGTGTGGGCATGACCCACCTCCCTATTGATGTTGCTTAGAAAAAAAAAAAGGAAAAGAATATATTTCTCTTTGGACTAAAAAAAAATGCTTAATTACAATGCATGAAACGCAGAGCTAGATTGGTGAGATGAGCTTTAGGAGGCTTAGATTCAATAGCCTCCAACATCGCAAGCTTCACTGGTGGCCCACTGTAATTGCAGAACATTTGACTGTGTATGTATCTGCTTCCTCACTTAAGGATTTAATCTGCTGGTTATTATTCTACTGATACATTGTCTTAGACACATAAGCATCAAAGGTCCCAGATCCAACGTGCTGCAGAATGGGTGTCCACTAGCCCACTCCTTAGGAAATGCTATGCATTGCACAGCTGTGAACATCACGGCCTGTTTGGCACAAGGTGCACAACAGGAACATGCTTCCTTAGCTGCAAGCTGTGTGAAGCCTGACAGTCACTAAGGAAACCTCAGTGTAGGGTGATGTGAGCTCATCATCCCCAAAGCGCAGGTGTGTTCCCATGACTGGCTTTGGAAACTTCGCTCCAATCTGTCAGCCTATGCAACCCACTGTTCTCTCCTCCGGCCTTCCTGGATTAGGGCAGACAGAGCTAGCCTGCGATTTATTAGTTCATTTAGCAAAAGCACCTTCGCAGCTACCATATGCTTTTCTCAGAAGAGCAACATAAGCATACCCGCCATGCACTTTGAATAAAAGTGCGATTTTGTCTCTGCCAAGTTCCTTCTTGGTGTCTGCACGATGTTATGTGCAGCAATACCCATCTCAGAAGGAAGGATGTCTCCACTTTTCTGATGACAGCTCTGTAGTCTCCTAGAAGTAGGCACATGTATTTGTCACTTGCCTGTTTGTTGTGATCGTGTGGGGTTCACAGACTTTCTGAGACTCCATTATGGGTCATGCCCATCCAATGCCCAAGACCCGCAGTGAGCTCTGTTGACTTGGCATGTATTTCTGACCATCGCATGTGCTTGTACTGTCTTTTCTTTTTTATTTGTTTATTTTCCTTCCTTCCTTCCTTCCTTCCTTCCTTCCTTCCTTCCTTCCTTCCTTCCTTCCTTTCTTTCTTTCTTTTTTCTTTCTTTATTTTTATTACTTTTAATAAGAAATATCAATATGAAAGTTTCACAACACATTAGTAGTACATTCGCAATAATTGACACATTACATATTGTCTTCACAATAGTAGTACAGAGCACAAGGTGTGAACATGATACATTTTGTGAACATGATACATTTTGATATTGGTAAGGAAAGAAAAAAATTCTGCTCTTAGAACTGAGAGGAAGTAGATGTATGCATAGTCTAATGTTCCATAATTGCAGTGAGTTACCAGTGAAATTTGGAATGTTGGAGGTTGTTGATTTAAGCCTCTTCCAGCTGATCATACTAATCTAGTTCTGCATTTTGTGCCTCATAATTAAGCTTTTCCACTGGGTGATCAAGGGCAAGTTAAAGCAAGACCTGTATAATAAAACATTCATCTTTTGTATCTTCCAAGGTCAAATCCCCTCAGGATTAACTTTGGAACGATGTACAGTATTTGTAGAACCAATGTCAGTGTCAACCTTCCGGATGAGTCACAGCCATTGTTTGACCAGTTTGCCTTCTGTGAAAGCCTGAGAGAATGTTTTTCTCTGGGTGACTCTCCTTAGACACACTATAGTTCATTCATCCCTTTCCTCTGAGGTCTCATAATCTCCTTGACCTGAAAATTTGGGACACCTCTGAGTTATAGGGTATTACAGCACAGGTTCTCTTATGTCCTGAGTCCTTACTGACCGTGAAGGGCTAGCACCAAAATATTGGCTATGCTCATAACCCTTCTTTTTCTCCAGTTTTTGGTCTGTTAACTTACATTTTCAACCCTCCAGTAGAGAAGCTTCGTGATACTATTACTCTATAACATAAGTAATTGAGTTAACATCACTGGCTTTCTGAATATCAAACATCTTTGATTTAGCTTGAAATTGGCCAGGCGTGGTGGCGCACGCCTGTAATCCCAGCACTCTGGAGGCTGAGGCAGGAGGATCGATGTGAGTTCGAGACCAGCCTGGGCTACAAAAGTGAGCTTAAGGCCAGCCTGAACTGCATAGTGAGACCCTGTCTCAAAAAGAAAAAAAAAAATTGATATTTTCTGACAATCATTGATATTCTAATAACTCTCTATAGAATGTGATAAAAGCAGTTAGACATTTTTTACAGACATTTAGAAATCCAAGGATGTACAAAATTGTATCCTGTCAAGCCTATGACATTTCGCCCAGTGTCTTGCTCTTAATTAATATTCCCCACCCCTTTTTTAATTAACCAACCATTTACTTGAGAGAGAGTATAACAGTAACTGAGTTTACATTGGGAGCAGTACACATCAAAAAAAGGAGAATGACATGCATTCCAAGCATAGTTCTAGTGTTGCATGATGCTATGATCAATGTGATGAACCTTTTGAAGGTTCTTAGGACCAATATCTGATTCATCCTGTGTACATAAGTGCATGGTTTTGCTCCTGCTACGTTTCATATCTTATCTGCTTCCAGTCACTTCGTTGTTTAATCCATAGCACATGCAACTGTGTTATACCCTTAAGTTTTTATTTCTTCTTTGCAGTTCTTACACTGGGGAAACTATATGATATTTACACATGTAGGTCTGGTTTATTTCACTTATGAGTATATGTTTAATATACATCCATTTATGTATGAAGTCTTCCAGCATATCATTCTTTATAACAGTAATATTCAATTGTATAAAAATACCACATTTTTTCAACCATTCTTCAAATGATGGGCATTTTGGTTGTTTCCAAAATTTGGCTATTACAAATTGGGCTGCTATAAACATAGGTGCACAGATATCGCTATGGTATGATGTTTTCAGTTCTTCAGGGAAAATTTCCAGTAGCGGGATAGCTGGATTGAATGTGATTTCCAGTTCTAGTTTTTTAAGGATCCTCCACACCACTTTCCATAATGATTGTACCAATCTGCTTTCCCACCAGCAGTGGAGAAGGGTTCCTCTTTCCCCACAGCCTCTCAAACATTTGTTGCTGATTGATTTCTTTATGGTAGCCATTCTTTCTGGGGTGAGATGGTATCTAAGTGTTGTTTTAATTTGCATTACACAGATGGCTAGTGATGTGCAGCATTTCTTTATGTATTTATAGGCTTGCTGAATTTCTTTCTCTGAGAAGTGTGTGTGCATCTTACATGCCCATTTCTGGATTGGGTCTTTGAATCTGGGAACTCTAATGGTTTTTAGTTCTTTATAGATTCTAGATAGAAGACTTTTGTCTGAATACTTATTAGTTAAGATCTTCTCAAAATTTGTGGGTTGTCTTTTCACTCTGTTGGTAATTTCCTTTGACATGCAAAAATTTCTTAGCCATCGGAGGTCTCATTTGTTGATGTTTTCAAGTGTTAAATGTGCATTTTGATTTTTGTCCAGGAGCTTTTTGCCTACCCCGATGTCTTCCAGATTTTCACCCATTTTCTCTTCCAGGAGATATAGTGTTTCTTTTAGTGTTTAGATCTTTAATCCATTTGACTTTAGTTTAGTGCATGGTGATAGACTGGGGTCAAGTTTTAGGTTTTAGCATGTAGAGAGCCAGCTTTTCCAGCACCATTTGTTAAAGAAGCTGTCTTTCTTCCAATAAGCATGTTTGGCCCCTTTGTCAAAGGTAAGGTGGCTGAGTGTGTTTGTATTTGCTTCTGCATCTTCTAATCTATTCCACTGATCCTCAGGTCTATCTTGTGCCAAGACCATGCTGATTTTATTCCTGTAGCTTTGTAGTATAACTTTAGGTCAGGAATTGCAATGCCTCCTGCCCTACGTTTGTTGCCCAGAATTGTCTTTGCAATTCTGGGTCTTTTTTGGTTCCAAATAAATTTTAGGAATGATTTCTCTGGGTCTGAGAGGTACGTTGATGGTATTTCAATAGGAATTGCATTACATCTGTATAACAAGGTAGGGAATATGGCCATCTTCACAATGTTCTTCCTATCCAGGAGCAGGGAATATCTTTCCATTTTCTGAAACCTTAAAGGATCTCTTTTTTCAGAATACTGTAGTTTTCATTGAAAAGGTCTTCTACTTCCTTAGTTAGGTTAATGCCCAAGTATTTCATTTTCTTTGGTGCTATCATAAAAGGTACTGTTTCTCTAATTTCTCTCTCAATGTGTTTGTTATCTGTGTAGAGGAATGCCACTGACTTTTGTGTGTTCTATATCCTGCTATGGTACTGAATTTGTGTATTAATTCTCGAAGATTCTTAGTGGAGTTCTTTAGGTCTTTCAAGTAGATTATCATGTCATCTGCAAATAATAGTAGTTTTACTTCTTTCTTACCTATTCTTATTCCTTTTATTTCTCTTTCTTGTCTAATGGCTGTAGCTAATGATTCCAGAACTATACTGAATAGGAGTGGTGATATAGGACATCCTCATCTTGTGCCAGATTTGAGAGTAAAAGACTTCAGTTTGTCCCCATTTAGAATTATGTCAGCTGATGGATTGTTGTAGATGGCTTTTATCAGGTTGAGGTAGAGGCCCTCTATTTCAATTTTCTATGTGACTTGGAACATGAATGAGTGTTGGACTTTGTCCAAGGCTTTTTCTGCATTGATTGAGATGATCATGTGATTTTTGGCTTTCACTCTATTGATATAGTGTATCACATTTATAGATTTGCATATATTGAGCCATCCTTGCATCCCTGGGATGAATACTACCTGCTCATGGTATATAATCTTTTTGATGATTTGTTATATTCTAGTAGCAAGGATTTTATTGAGGATTTTTGCATCTATATCCAGGAGAGAAACTAGCCTGTAGTTTTCTTTTTTAGTTGCATCTCGCTCTAATCTTGGTATCAGTGTAATACTTGTCTCTAGGAATGATTTTGGAAGGATTGCCTCCTTTTCAATTTCATTGAAGAAGTTGAGGAGTGTTGGGATTAATTTTTCTTTAAATTTCTTGTAGAATTCAGTAGGGAATCCATCAGGTCCAGACTTTTCTTTGTCAGTAGGCTTTTTATTATATTTTGTATTTCATTGGTTCCTATTGGGTTATTGAGAGTTCTTATATCTTCTTGACTGAGTTTGGGTAATTTGTACTTTTCTAGGAATCTATCCATTTCATCTGTGTCTTCAATTCTCTGAGAGTAAAGCTTCTCAAAGTAACTATTTATGATCCTCTGGATCTCTGCCGTGTCTGTAGTAATTTCACACTTTTCATTCCTTATTGCTTGAATTTGAGTCTTTTCTTTCCTCTTTTTTGATGATATTAGCTAGGGGTTTATCAATTTTATTTAATCTTTCAAAGAACCAGCTTTTGGATTCATTAATTCTTTGTATTGTTTTCTTTGTCTCAATTGAATTAATTTCTGCTCAAATCTTTATAATTTTCTCCTGCCTTTGACGTTTGGATTTCGTTTGCTCTTCTGTTTCTAGTTGGTTTAGGTGCTGCCTAAGATTATTTATTTGTTCCCATTCCATTTTCTTAATGTGTCAGTTTAGAACTAAAAATTTCCCTATACATACTGCTTTCATTGCAGCCCACAAATTCTGGTTTGAATTTTCATTAAATTGTACATACTCTTTAATTTCTTGTTTAATTTCATCTGTAACTCACTGGTTGTTGACAAGAGTGTTCTTTAATTTCCACGTATTTCCGGAGTTCTTGTGGTTTCTGTTGTCATTTATTTCCAGTTTCTTTGCACTGTGGTCAGATAATATGCATGGGATAATTTCTGTTTTCTTTCATATACTTATGCATGACCTATGTACTAATATATGATCTATTTTAGAAAATGTCCCATGTGCAGCTGAAAAAAATGTGTATTCTGAAGTGCTTGCGTGGAACACTCTGTGTATGCCCAGTAATTCCACTTGTTCGTAGTTCTGATTCAGTTCTGCTACTTCTTTATTAATTTTTGGTCTGCTTGACCTATCTTTTTTAGATAAGGGGTGTTGTGGTCTCCAGTTAAGACTGTGGTATTGGATATTAGATTTTTCATGTCCATTAAGGTTTACCTGATATAACTTGTTGCTCCTATGTTGGGTGCATACGTATTTATGAGTGTTACTTCTTCATCTTGAAGTTTTCCCCTAAAGTGGCCTTCTTTATTTCATTTGATCAATCTTGGTTTGAAGTTTAGACTGTCTGCAAACAGGATTGATATCTCTGCTTTTTTTGAGGTGCTGGAGCCTGTAGTTTTGTTTTCCCATCCTTTCACTTTTAGCCTATGAGTTTCTTTATGAGTTAAGTGGGTTTCTTGTATACAACATATTGTTGGATTTTGCTTCCTTATCCACTCTACAAGTCTACTTATTTTTTTTTATTTATTTTTTAAAATTGTTTAAATTTAACACGGGTTATATTACATATTTTCATCATCAGATCAGTTTATATTAATACATATATGTTTATAAGATGGATCAAACAATTAAACATTAACCATTCTAAATCAACATTATTTTTTTTTCTTTTCCCCTTTCTTTTCTTTGAAAGTTGACATATTGCATATTATCCTCACAATCGTTCTACAGAGTACAGTGTGTGGGCATGACCCACCTCCCTATTGATGTTGCATAGAAAAAGAAAAAAAAAGGAAAAGAATATACTTCTCTGTGGACTAAGAGGAAGCAAGTACATATACAGTCAAATGTTCTGCAATTGCAATCGGCCACCAGTGAAGCTTGTGATGTTGGAGGCTATTGAATCTAAGCCTCCTAAAGCTCGTCTCACCAATCTAGCTCTGTGTTTCATGCATTGTAATTAAGCATTTTTTTGCCCTGCTGGGTGGTGAAGGGCAAGTTGAAGCAAGATCTGTATAACAAAATATTCTTTTTTTTTTTTTCGGTATCTTCCAGGGTCAAATCCCCTCAGGATTAAGTTTGGGACCATAGGCAGTACTTTGTAGAACTGTTGTTAGTGTCAGCCTTCGGGACAAGTCACGGCCATTGCTTGACCATTTTGCTTTCTGTGAAAGACTGAGAGAATGTTTTTCTCTGGATGACTCTCCTCAGACGCACCACAGTTCATTCATCCCTTTCCTCTGAGGTTCCATAATCTCCTTGACGAGGAAATTTGGAACACCTCTGAGTTATAGGGTATTACAGCACAGGTTCCATTACATCTTGGGTCTTTTTTGACCTTGAAGAGCTAGGGCCAAAATATTGGCTATCCATATAGCCCCTCTTTTCTCCAATTTTTGGTCTGTTAACTTACATTCTTAGCCCTCCAGCACAAAAGCTTTGTGATACTATTACTCTGTATCATAGGTACTTGAGCTTATCATCACTGGCTTTCTGAGTATCAAATATCTTTTACTTAGGTTGGAAATGATATTTTCTGACCATCATTGATATTCTAATAACTTTCCATACAATGTGATATAAGCAGTTACACAATTTTGACACAGATATTTGGAAATTCAAGGAAATACAAAACTGTAGCCTGTGAAGAATATGGTTTTTGGCCCAGTCTCTTATTTTAACGTGCTACTCTTGAGAGAATGACAGTAACTGAGTTTACACCAGGAGCAGTACATATCAAAAAGACAAGAGTGACATGGATTCCAAACATAATTTTAGTGTTACATTGTGCTATAATCAATATGCTGAACCACTTGAAGGTTCTTATGACCAATATCTGATTCATCCTGTGTACATCAGTGTATGGTTTTGCTATTGAAATGTTTTCTGCTTTATCTGCTTCCAGTTGCTTCATTGTTTAGTCCATCACACATGCAGCAGTGTTATGCCCTTAAGTTCTTGTTTTCTTTATTAAAGTTCTTATATTAGGGAGACTATACGATATTTACACATATAGGCCTGGTTTATTTCACTAATGACTATATGTTCAATATACATCCATTTATATATGAAGTCTTCAAACTTATCATTCTTTATGGATGAGTAGTATTCCATTGTATAAAAATACCACATTTTTTTAACCACTCTTCAAATGATGGACATTTTGGTTGTTTCCAAGATTTGGCTATTACAAATTGGGCTGCTATACACATAGGTGCACAGATATCACTATGGTATGAAGTTTTCAGTTCTTCTGGGAAAATTCCCAGTAGGGGAATAGCTGGATTAAATGGAACTTCCAATTCTAGTTTTGTAAGGATCCTCCACACTGCTTTCCATAATGGGTGCACCAATCTGCATTCCCACCAGCAGTGGAAAAGGGTTCCTTTTTCCCCACAGCCTCTCCAGCATTTGTTGCTGGTTGATTTCTTTATGATAGCCATCCTTACTGGGGTGAGGTGGTATCCAAGTGTTGTTCTGATTTGCATTTCATGAATAGCTAGTGATGGGGAGCATTTCTTCATGTATTTGTAGGCTTGCTGTATTTCATTCTCTGAGAAGTGAATGTTCATCTCAGATGCCCATTTCTGGATTGGCTCTTTGAATTTTGGGACCCTAGTAATTTTTAGTTCTTTGTAGATTCTAGATAGAAGACCTTTGTCTGAGTTCTTGTTAGTTAAAATCTTTTCGAAATTTGTGGGTCGGCTTTTCACTTTGTTAGTAATTTCCTTTGACATGCAGAAACTTCTTAGCTGGAGGAAGTCCCAGTTGCTGATGCTTTCAAATGTTAAACGTGCAATTTGCTTTCCATCCATGAACTCTTTGCCTACTCCGATGTCTTCAAGATTTCCTCCCACTTTCTCTTCCAGGAGATTTAATGTTTCACTTTTAATATTTAGATCTTTAATACATTTCGACTTTATTTTCGTGCATGGTGATAGACTAGTGTCAACTTTTAGTTTTCGGCATGTAGAGAGCCAGTTTTTCCAGCACCATTTGTTAAAGAGGCTGTCTTTCTTCCAGTACACATGTTTGGCCCCTTTGTCAAAAAGAAGGTGGCTGAGTGTGTTTGTATTTGCTTCTGCGTCCTCTACTCTATTCCATTCATCTTCAGGTCTATTCTTTTGCCAATACCATGCTGATTTTATTACTGTAGCTTTGTAGTACAACTTTAGGTCAGGAATTGTAATGCCTCCTGCCATACCTTTATTGCTGAGAATTGTCTTTGCAATTCTGGGTCTTTTCTGGTTCCAAATAAATTTTTGGAATGACTTTTCCAGCTCTGTGAGGTATGTCGGTGGTAATTGGATAGGAATTTCATTAAATCTGTACAACAATTTAGGGAATATGGCCATCTTCACAATGTTGGTTCTTCCTATCCAGGAGCAGGGAATATCTTTCCATTTCCTGAGATCTTCTAAGATCTCTTTTTTCAGAGTACTATAGTTTTGATTGAAAAGGTCTTTTACTTCCTTCGTTAGGTTGATTCCTAAGTATTTCATTTTCTTCAGTGCTATCATAAAAGGTACTGTTTCTCTAATTTGTCTCTCAGTGTATTTGTTATCTATATAGAGGAATGCCACTGACTTTTGTGTGTTGACTTTGTAACCTGCTATGTTACTGAATTTGTGTATTAATTCCAGTAGCTTTTTGGTGGAGTTCTTTGGGTCTTCTAAGTAGATTATCATGTCATCTGCAAATAATGAAATTTTTACTTCTTCTTTACCTATTCTTATTCCTTTTATTTCTCTTTCTTGTCTAATGGCTGTCGCTAGTGACTCAAGAACTATATTGAAGAGAAGTGGCGATAGGGGGCATCCTTGTCTTGTACCAGATTGGAGAGTAAAAAATTTCAGTTTTTCCCCTTTTAGAATTATGCTAGCTGTTGGATTGTTGTAGATGGCTTTTATCAGGTTGAGGTAGAGGCCCTCTATTCCAATTTTCTGTAGGACTTTGAACATGAATGAGTGTTGCACTTTGTCAAAGGCCTTTTCGGCATCAATTGAGACGATCATGTGATTTTTGGTCTTGGTTCTGTTGATATAGTGTATTGCATTTATAGA